>JAUEKU010181409.1:0-10319 GCA_032274805.1 Gypsophila paniculata | reverse complement strand
AAAATGGAAATAGTAACGTATTCACTGATACACCCCAAAATGAAAATAGTAACGTATTGACCGGGACGGAGGGAGTAGTTAATTAATAAAAATAAAAAGGAAAACCTACGAGGAAGGTATTTGGTACATAAAATACTCTAAAAAAAATTTAACATAATGCTAATCTAAAAAATTTAAGATAATGCACATAAGGGAAAAGTCACTATACAAAAGGGAACCAATGTTCCTTATTCTATACACACATCTATTAATTTTAAAATTAAGAATACAATTAATTAACTAGCACACTATTACTCCACTTCACTTCACTTTCTTAGTACCTTGGCCTTTATATACCACCTCACTCACTCCCTTCCCCTTCAACAAAT
Source organism: Gypsophila paniculata (assembly GCA_032274805.1). Classification (NCBI taxonomy): domain Eukaryota; kingdom Viridiplantae; phylum Streptophyta; class Magnoliopsida; order Caryophyllales; family Caryophyllaceae; genus Gypsophila; species Gypsophila paniculata. The sequence continues at coordinate 9,951 of JAUEKU010181409.1, read as the reverse complement.
CATCACACAAAAAACTTCTTACAACATCTACTAAACACTCAACTCATTCAAGATCAATATGCTTTAATAAATTCTCCAAAATCCAAATTATAAAATCAGCGTGTCCACCGTCTATAGCAGTGACTATTTTAATTTCTTTGCCGTAGGTGCTCTCTGAATTAAAGAGGCAAACCTTGGTCACATATATATACATATATATCCAACATAAATGAATCCTCTCAACCTCAACCATATCAAAGTTGAGAAGGCAAATGCTATCAAATTAAGGTACCAAAAACTAAGAAAAATCACAAATTTCTTTCGAATTTTCGAAATTTTTCTAGTTCTTGCAGTAATCTCTAGGGTATCCTTACAATTACCCTTAACAATTTTTAATCTCTTGAACCAATATTTCAATAACATATCTATTTTCCTAGGTAGTCCTCAATTTGTGTTCATTGTAGGAAATGTAATAGTAATTACTCTTTTCATAAATCATGGGAATTTCTACAATAATAACAAGTGTGACATGAAGTCATCACCAAAAATTTCTACAAATAATGGCACTAATACTACTACTACTACTAGTACTACTAATACAATGAAGTTATTGAAGCAAAACAGCCATGGGATAATAAGTGAGGAAAACACGATAATGGCGACGATATTTTCGACACCAGAGCACCAAGTTATAAAGATTTATCATAGGAGCAACTCCGAGAAGGTAGTAAGGAGAGAAAAAATGGAGACAAAGTGTTGCAATCTACGACGATCTAACACCGAGATTAAGAGGGTGAAGAAGAGTTGTAATTGTATTAATAATAGTAAAAATGTTAAGGAAGGTCATTACCCTGAAGATCATATGAGTAATGAAGAGTTTAGGAGGAAAATAGAGAGCTTTATTGCTAAGCAACAAAGGTTCTTAAGGGAAGAAGAAGATGATTTTAAGGGTTTTTAAGGAATTTTTGGTGTTATTGAGTTGTATTATAGGTGGTGATCTTTTTGTATAGGTTTAATTTGTAGATGTTCTAAGGAAATTAAGTTGTTTTTGGCTTGTTAAATTAGTTGTACAATTGTTTGCCTAAAGAGGTTCAAGCTATGGTAAATAATGTGACAAGTTTTATTTTCCTAGAAAAATTCGATCTCGAATCATCCTATTGAATTTAGATATATAAAAGGTTTTTGAATGAATGATTGAACGAACGACAACGATTTAAAATCGTAAAATTGTCAAAATTGATGATAACCTATTTTGAATTAGGGAAATTTGTTAAGATTTGATAATAGGTTACAATCAATTAATTATTACCACAAGTTTAATACGATATGTACAATAAAGTGTTACTCGTAGAAATAATGTGCTGAGTATGAAATAAGTAAAATCGTTCCAATTATATAAACATATTACTATTAATTGATTTACCTTTTATTTTGAGTTGCAAATACAATATTGCTAACAAAATTGAATAAACATCACATTTACGATCTTGAACAATCGTGCCAACGATCCTACACCATCCAATAGACCAATACGATCGTACACCAATTCAACAAGCAAGATCCTACAATAGCGATATTAATAGAGCGCCACCCACGACCACCAATAAGAGGATCATACATTCGATATAATATATCAGATTTTAAGTATCTGAATTCTTTTAGTAAAGAATCTGATTTTGAGTTAACTTTTTACAAAAATACTCTGAAACTTTGTAAAATAAAACTCAAAAGAATTTGTGTTTGATGTAGTACATCAAATGTATACTATCCTTTTTCTCATTCACTTAACTTGTTTAGCCTATTTTAGATTATAGGATCGTTATCTTAACTATAATGGGCATTTAGCTAGGTCTGTATAATACATGAATAGATATTTACCCAATGCCAAATTTCATTAAAAATAATCTACATAATCTAACCTAAAACACAACAAGACTTTAAATTTAGTTTAACAAAAGGAGCCATCAATATTATCCACAAAGTGTAGCACTCCTTGAAAAATAATTAATTATTACCACTTGTCATGCACGTCAGCTTGAATGTATCACATTTTATGAACAATTTTTTATATATTTTCGTACATTAGTAATTAGACTTTACACCTAGAGATAATGTAATTATATCATTAGTTATTAGAGAAAATATTAGATCCACTTTTAAAACTAATCTCATATCTTTTTTCTCTCTCAAATCAAGTTAGTAAAAGGTAGGAGACATAAGTATCAACTTGTTCGTGCATTCGATAGCATCAATGGCCAAATTAAATTTCCACATTAAATTTGTATGATATGATTGGTTATGTAAGAGGAAAAACAAAAGCATTAAGCATATGATTTAAAGTGTTCAGGATTTTAGTTTAGGTGGCTGAAAAATTTCGGGGGTAAAAATACTTATGAAATAAGCTGAATTAGAAAATTTTCGAGAATTTGAGTTAGAAATTGAAAAATTCTCGATAGAGGGTGGCAATCCCTGCAAGCCCGCCTCGCTCCACCCCTGAGCAAAATGGTGAAATATTCAACACCTTGCTCCAGCCCCTACAAACATTTATGTAAGACATCAAAACATGTTCTCATTGTTTAGATATATTTAACCCTTTGTAAACACGACACAAAGTCATAAAATTATGAATAACTTTACTAAATCTTTCCATGTTATACATACAAGTGATACAACTCATTTAGCATGTTTTGTGTAAGACATACAGTAGATTAAAACACCTACCAAGTTGCAAAAGAGTATCGGAATATAACGTTTTATTCAGCATATCCTTAAAACAAACATGCATTTAGAAAACCAAATTCCAACATATGTTACAAAGTTTATTAGGTATGGAGTATATGACATAAGATTGTGGAATTGATGCGTTAATAAATTGATATAGGCCGACATATGATGCAAATATGCCATTATATGCACTCCTTAACCAATTTGTTCCATTGTTTAGGCACATGTCTATAAATTTATGAAAATTAAATTGATTTTGACTTTTTCAATTTTTTTTCTTATGTTTATTTCAAAGATAGATAGGTAAACTGACAACTGAAACGAAAAAGTTCATTTTCGTATCAACATTCTTAAAAAGTTGTGCTCAGTTTATAGTTTAGAAATTACGAATTGATTTGTCGGTACAATTACTCGTGTTTTCCCCCAAGGACAATCACAAAGGCACGGCCATATCCCATATATAATCAATTCTCTTGCCAAGTCATAGGAAAGTCTTCTCAATTGATCAAAATCCGGGAATGAATGAAAAGACGATAACTCAAAATGTCGTATAACAGAATCATGAACCCAACAGAAGCTCTTTAGCAAGATACAACCGCTTGGAGTGTAAATGATTGCTACCTAGTGGAACACTTGCTTACAAGCCTTCAAAGTATCTCATATGGTCTTCGAATGTTTCAGCATGACGGATCTTGGTAACTGACCCGTCTTCCTCAACCTACGATGGGAAAATATAAGGCAATCAGTTCTAAACCAAGAAGAATATACGGTAACCACAATATTCATTAGCTCTCGTTTCCATTCTTTCTCAACTATTTAAATCTATTCACACAAGGTTTCTCTCAAGAAGGGAGCAAAGCCTCAAATTTAGATATATCTAATCGATAAAACATAAAGCCGCACGACAGATGAATGAGAGTGAAAGTAACAACTGCTCCCACCAAATTCAAGTCAGACTCCTAGCTACTTCCATAAACAATGTAAAAAATTTGGTAAAAGGGACGGAGAAGATAATCTGAGAGTAAATACTGGGAATATCATACCCAGTATTCCGCTGGGCGCATCTTGAGATTGTAAGTGGAAGCCATGCTCATGCAATACGCACCCGCATCATGAACCACCAATCCAGTTCCCTGCAAGACAAATACAATAAAATACGAATCATGAAGTATATTTTTCGCACTACAGCAGCTCGTAAGGTCGATTCCAGAATATTACCCTTGGAGGAGTCGGTAACGTGCGCTCCTTGCCCAAGAAGTCTGCCGATTCACAGACAGGGCCAACCACATCAAACGTAGATACCTCAGCGTCTTCTGGAACTGGAGATACTAGCTCTATATGCTGCCAAAATCGGTCACAGTACAAAGTTACGTTTGCAAAATCATAATAGCAAGTTCACAAGTACTATGTTTTAGGAAAAAGCACTCACTTGATAAGCATCATATAGACTGGGACGGATAAGTTCTGCCATGCTCCCATCAATCACAATAAAATTGTTGGTGCCGTTAGTTTTGACACCAGTGACACGATTAACGAGACAACAAGTGTTAGCAATAAGTGACCTTCCTGGTTCAATAATAAGGTTCAAATCACGTGACAGGACCAGTTCTCGAACTGTGTCAATGAGATCTCTAGGTGTTGGGAGAACAGCACCAGCGTGGTAGTAGTCTATGCCCAAGCCACCTCCGATATTCAAGTAGCTAATCTCAAAACCTTGATCACGAATTTGGTCGATGTAGTTCACCATAAGTACAGCTGCATCCCTGAATATATCAACCTGAGCAGAGGTGAGAAGAAGACAAGGGAAAAATAAAATTAGTCAAAGCTACACCTTCGTAAGAGGCAAAATAAATCAAACGTTAGCCCTTTATATATTAAACTACGTACTAGCTAGCCTCATTACCCTCAACAAGATCTCGAACAATGATTCGAGACCAATACACTCGTCATCAATTGATACTCTAAATACCATAGCATCCCACAATTTTATATCGATCAAGTGCTTGTTGAGCATATTTTTTTGCAACGTAACACCCAAACATATTTACCAATATAAGGTGACATGTCGATACCTTTGTGATTGTCGAACCAAGATGGCAATGTGCTCCAACTAGCTTAAGCTCATTAGGATGTGCCTTGACAGCATCTAGAAACCACTGCAATTTCTCATTTCTAATTCCGAATTTTGAGCTTTTGTTTCCGGTGGCAACATAAGGATGGACCTACAGTGACAAGAACATTTACAATATGTAGCAAAACAAGCGAAAAGGTAACTGCCAAAACTATTTCACTATTTCAGAAAAGGCGAGTCATTCACATCTCATGACATCAAAATACCTGAGGATCAACATCAGGATTAATACGAAGCAAGACATTGACTCTTTTTCCTGAGACTTTGGCAGCGAAAACGATATTGTCCAAGTCAAACTCACTATCGACATTCACAAAAACACCACTTTCAGCAGCTAAGACCAAATCCTCCGGTAGCTTCCCATTACCGTTGAAGATACACCTGTCCATCAAGATATCAACTTAGGAAGCCGAACAGGTTACAATAATTCAGTCTTAGAATTAGATATTTTTCCCTTAGGCTATACACGGAAGTACGGAACACATCAAATTCACACAGAAAACTGTCACGGATGAATGAAAGTGTGACGGAGAAATGTTGACCGAGAAAGAGAAAGTAAGGCTCAGTTTGACATCTACACAACAATGTAAGTGTGTAACTAATTGCTCTGCTTCATCATCAAACAACGTATCTAGGAAGTATGAACATAATTACAGTAAACAGACTAGAACGTAAGTCGTGCATTCAAGTTCCAAATCTCGTGACTTGCATACATTTCCACGGTTTCATCTCGAACATTAACTACCACAAGCTCCCATACCATTGTGCCAACAATCTTTACACTTGCTAAAAAATTCTCTCTTTCACAATTACCAATTAGTTGTTTTGTACTTTTAGTGCCTGAACTTAACCGAACTTATCTAAACTGAAATGTACGAAATTAAGAACAAAAATATATTGAAAGAGCTGAAATGAACCGAATTAAACTGAAATGTACGTCAGTAAGAACAAAATGGTATTGAAAGAGCTGAACTGAACTAAACTAAAATGCACGGCAGTAAGAACAACACTGTATTGAAAGAGCTGAACTGAACTGAACCGAACCGAAACAAAATAAGATCGAATCGTACTTTTTAGGATCAAAGCCAGCAGCCAAAGCGAGACGAAGCTCATTACCACTAACAAGAACAGCACCACAACCCAAACTCCTCAAATGCTCCAAAACCTTAAAATTATTATTGGCCTTAATAGCGTAACCGATAATCGGGTTATCCAACCCTAAAAGAGCCTCATTATAAGCCTCAAAATTCCTACTAATTTGTGGCTTACTATACAAATAAAATGGCCTTTTTTCTACATTTTTCATCACGTCCTCAACTTTAATTCCCTCACAATATAAGTACCCATCTTCCCCCTTTGTGAAACAGTGGTTAAAATTAGGGACTAAATTTGAAGTTGAAGTTTTTGGGGTGGTTTTTTGGGAGAGGAGGGAGTTTAGGGTAAATTTGTGGGTTAATTTTTGGGGGGTAGAAGGGTAAATTGGGAAGGTAATTAGGGTATGTTTAGGGGTAATTAGGGTATGTTTAGGGTTGAAGTTTTTAGGGTTTATGGTTGGTGTGTGTGAGAGGAGATTAGTGGCTGCCATTGTTGTGGAGGTTTTTGAGGTGAAAAGAGGTTTTGGGGAAGAATTTTATGTTAGGTTTTACGTAGTTGATTGGGGTGTATAGTATAGTGGAGTAGAGTGGGGTGGACTTGGGAATGAACCGGTCTGAATTGGCCCGATTTGATATGATTTGTAATCAAAATTTGAAAACGATCTGTCTCAAGGTTTGTTTGGATTAAGCGAGATTATTATTGGGATAATGGAGTATAAATATACATGAAAATGGGGGTTGAGAAAGTGGTGAAACAAAAAAACAAAAAAAAAAAAAATTCTGAGTAGAGATTAATTTTCTAAGGTAACCCTCTTCGAGATTTCTTCTCATGATATTCTTGAGTTTTGATTTTGATTCCCGAATCTCAAGGAAGAAATTTCAAAGGAAGGATAATTTTGACCGGATTCGAACTTAAATATACTCAACCCACGCCCGACCCGCATAAATGGTTTAACTGGTGGATAATGGAGTACGCATTTTATTTGGTGAGGCCGAAGATAATGGGCTGTTTTTTGTAAGTGGATATGGATGGAATCCACTACCTTGGAAGTGATAGTGGGTCGATGAAAATATTGGGCCGAGTTAGATATTGAGTCCAAAAGTTTGGAACTATTTTCAGTCTGTATAGTGATTTTGTTTCGCCAATCTAGATGCCTCCCATAAATTTTTATATGAGATGGTTCTATACTTCTATGTGGATATGTGATAGTAGTGTCCCATATTAATGATAATCCAAAACTTAATTTATATCTCCCTTGTATTTACTAATAAATTTCTCTTTTAAATTGGATTTTTCTATTTTGGACCTGTCTTATGCTATAGGATAGTCTTTTTGTATAGTTACTCAATCCCTCACATAGTTCCTAAAATAACTAATACTCCCCGACGTATCCATTTATTTTGGAACAAAGACCAAAGAAATGCAATTAGATGTCTAATGAAGCAATAAAATATAATTATTTCATCCACTTACACACAATCTTTTACATTTATAAACATGCCAAGAATAGAAATAGATCATAATTCATTTAGACACCCAAAATGAAAATAGATAACAAATGACCAAGACGAAGGAAGTACTCAATAATCTCATTTAAAAGCCGGTGTTGAGTCATCGGCAGCGGGTTTACAGAATAAGCGAGATGAACAAGTTCACAAGCAAATGAGATTTCATCCTAAAATCAATTGGTGATAAGAGAAGTAATCTACTAATTTATAAACATATCCCCACACTATTAATACGTCGATATAAGGTATTGGTGTCTCTACACACATAAAAAGACTTCAACAACAGGCAAAATCATATGAATATCTCATATCAATAGACAATTATATCTATTACACAAGAAAAGTGTTTGACTAGTTGGTAAGTTATATAAAAATGTGGATAAAGCTAAATTAAATTAAAGCAAAGTTTCCAACCATTAACCATATTCCAATTTAATAAAACGACGAGTACTAGTCCTTTGACTCTTAAGCAGGCCAAAACTTAGTGGATCAATCACCTCAATGATGAAGACTCATGAGTTTTTCTCTCTTTTGTTTTGAGAGTGTCCTTCTCAAACTAGCTACACATACAATGGCTAATTAATGTTGTGATAACGTCATTACAACTGGCTAGCTTCAACTTGTACATGCATCATGCTCTTAAATCGTAATTTCTCAATTCTGATTGATACGCATGTACGACGGTCTTGTTTGACCGTTTGCAAAGTTTTGAGAGTGTCCTTCTCAATCTAACTACACATACAACGGCTAATTAATGTTGTGATAAGCTTGTTACAACTTGCTAGCTTCTACTTGTACATGCATTTAAAATTTATCATGCTATTGATCGTACTTTCTCTATTCTAATCGATGATTATATATGTCTGAAATTAAATCGTTTTAGAAAATTACAAATGTAAATACGTCGTATATAATCTTATACTATATACTAAATCATAAACCACTCAATAAGTAAGTGCTGATGTGTCGCGCTCTCATGCATTCATTTTCCCGCCAACTTGCATTATTACCACATTTTGGGCTTATAAAAGTTGCTCACTATAAAATTGCAATTGGACCCAATAAATATTATTCACCCAGCCAATTAAGCTACTAAAGACATCAAATATAACCATATAAATACTCCTAAATATACTGCATAAAATCTTTCCAAAACAACAATCATATCTATATGTAACAAATCATATCTATAATATTCACCACTAAAACTGTGCCAGATTATATTTCCATATTAATACAAGGATTATAATCACTTATTCATGTGTAAGATTATTTTATTATAAAAGGTTATAATAAGATCATTTATTAATATTCTGTTTTTATTTTGTTTCACATATACATCAGTTATGTGTGAGAATTACTCAAAACGATATATTATTCCCATATTTGTTTGTGTATTTGTCAATTTATTTAGGAAGTCTTAACTTAAAAAAATGTATTTTCCGTGATAATATTATTAGTATAATCAACAATAAACAAGAAATTAAAAAAATGTCACATTTAGTGTTAAAAGTGTCATAAAAATATAAGAGATTGAATTAATGTAGGAAATATATGTAGAGAATTCGTAATAATTTATTATTAGATTGTCTCATAAAAATATTACTAATAAATTGATCATGAAATACATTCAAACTTACGTTTACCGCGATCGAATTTTTTTTTTTTTTAAATAGATTTGTACACGTTATGAGTGGAGGCTAGCACTTTATGCCATTGCCAGTTTGATTCACATGGAATACAATAATATAAAAAATTAGACTATATATAAATAAATGTAATTTCGAAAATGATTATACAGTGTTAATAATTTTTTCGCAAATTAAAATAAATAATTTGATAGTTCATCAACTTAAACAAATGATAAACTTTTCATTTACATAAAATTTGCCTAAAAAATGAACTACTATATAAACAGTGCATTTGCACGGGGTCTACCCTAGTGGAATAATTAAGGCATAATAGTGTAGGAAAGAGTATTATGGGTGTATGAAAGAGCAACTACATTTTGAAAAGAGGGGCGTATTATAATGGATTATTGCGAGATTAATAATAGTCCAAATTATTTTGAGAAGACGAGTAATCACCACCTGTACCATGTAAGCCACCCATTTTTACCAGGGGCCGTCGTGATACCCGCATGGTGCGCTTCCGGAGGCTTGAACCTGGAACCTCGCATTTCCTACCATTGCAAGCTTTGAGGCTACCCCGGGACCACCAGGCTGCTGCCATTTGTATCATTTTGCATAGCACTACATTAAGTTTATTTTTTTTTTTAATGAACTACCTTACTTTTTTCGATTTTTGTCTAAAACTATCAAATTACAACTTCCGTCAAATTTGGTCAATTTTCCATCATTGACTGTTAGTGTTGCTCTCTAACTAACGGTTTTACTCATCATTTTGCCTTAAATTTTAATTAACTCAACTAATCACCCTCATTAATGGTCACACCACCTAACATTACAAAAAAACCAAAAAAAATTGGATGAGTTATACTTCCCCCTTTGCTAA
>JAUEKU010181398.1:0-10320 GCA_032274805.1 Gypsophila paniculata | reverse complement strand
TCTTTGACCTAATTAATTTAATCGGTCCGTCAACAATTAAATTAACTGGGTTACTCCCACTGAAAAGCCCAACTTTTCGATTTAGCCTATTACCGCAATTAACTAAGATTAGCTATAGGTCCAAAATAACGTAATAATAATTAAATATTATAACTTATAAAATTATTCTTAGAGCGTGCTCTTTCTTTCTCATTTTTTTTTCTTTGCTATTTCAGAGATCTTCGTTTTTTTTCCTTTTCTTTATTATTTCAGAGATCCTATTCCATTTCTTTTTTACTTCGTTATTTCGAAGTTTACCTCTACATCTTCGTCTTCTTGGTTTATTTGCCTGTCTTCTCTGTTTTTGTTCGCTCTAGTTTTGTTGCTTCTGCTCTTCTATTGGATGTGCTGCCGTTTGCTTCTCTCTTCTTGGCTGGTTTGATTTGTTGCTTCAGTTTGTTCTACATCATGTCTGACTCCGTTGTGTCTACTCCGACTCCTCCTGCTTCAAACCCTTATGAACATTATGATGATCCTCTTTATCTTCTTAGTTTTGAGTCTTCTTAGTTCTGATCAACCGAATCTGCAATTGGTGCCTTACGTTTTCACTAGTTCTAATTACTTAAGCTGGAAACGTGATGTTTATAATCCCCTTTTTACTAAGAACAAGTCTGGGTTTGTTGATGGTACTTGCAAATCTCCAGCTAAAACTGATTCTAAGTTCAATCAATGGAAACGTTGTGATCTGATGGTGCTCTTGTACTCCATAACTTTTGAAATTCGCGCTACTTTGGAATATATTACTTCTGCTAATGACCTCTACATTGAGATTCAGGATCGTTATGGCCATATTAATGGTTTGGAAATTTACCAATTAAAAAAGGAACTTAATGATCTAAGCCAAGAAAACCTATCTTTGATTGAGTATTATAGTCGTATGAAGCGTCTTTGGGAGCTCATTGATGAACTTGATTCTCTTCCCACTTGTACTTGTGGTGCTATTGATGGTTGTACTTGTAATCTGCTCAAGAGAGTCCTTGAACTTGTGGTGCTATTTATCGTTAGTCTTCTCCCGCGTCAACTTCTTCTCAGTCCCATTCCTTTCATGCTACGGTTCTCTCAGACTTGGGGCATTTTGATGAATCCTACAAGGCGTCCTTGTCTGCTGTTTTACATGAAACCGAACCTAGCTCCTTTGCTCAAGCTGTGACTGATCCTCGTTGGCAGGACGCTATGGAGAAGGAGATAGAGGCTCTTGAACATAATCACACTTGGGACTTGACCACTTTGCCCCATGGGAAGAAGGCGATTGGTTCAAAATGGGTTTACAAGATTAAGCATCGCTCTGATGGCACTGTTGAGCGCTTCAAAGCTCGTCTTGTTGCCAAGGGTTATAATCAGGTGAAAGACAAAGATTATGAACACACCTTTTCTCCTTTCGCCAAGTTTGCTACTGTACGAACCTTGTTAGCTGTTGCTTCTGTTAAGGGGTGGCCTATTTTCCAACTCGACATCAACAATGCCTTCTTGCATGGATTCTTGGAGGAGGAAGTCTACATGACTCCACCTCCCGGATATACCAAGGCACAACAGGGTCAAGTTTGTCGTTTAAAACGGTCTCTTTATGTGCTCAAGCAGGCCTCTCGCCAATGGAACATTAAACTCACCAAGCATCTCGTTAAGAATGGATTCACACAATCACATTAGGATTATTCCTTATTTACCAAGTCTAACAGTTCTACGGAGCTCTTTTTGATGGCCCTCGTCTATGTCGATGACTTGGTCTTGACTGGCACTGACGTTCGTCAAATTGAAGACCTTAAACTTGGTCAGCACCGAGCCTTTACTATCAAGGATCTTGGGGAGATGCGGTATTTCCTTGGGCTTGAAGTTGCACGAAATTCCACTGGTATTCTTTTCAACCAAAGGAAATACGTTTTGGATATTCTTACAGACATGAATATGATCAATTGCTCTGTTTCTGACTTTCCTATGCAACGAGGATTGAAACTTTTCATTGATCAAGGTGAACTGTTACCTGATCCTGAGCAGTATCGAAGTCTGGTAGGACGGCTCCTTTATCTCAATCTCACGAGACCAGACATTTCGTACTCAGTGCAACATCTTAGCCAGTTCCTTTCTCAACCTCGTCTTACTCATTTACAAGCCGCGATTCATGTTGTTAAATATCTCAAAGGGACTATTAATCGTGGCTTGTTCTACCCTTCTGATACACATCTGAATTTACTGGCTTACTGTGATGCCGATTGGGGACAATGTGCCTTTACTTGTCGTTCGTTGAGTGGATACTGCATTTTCCTTAGTTCTTCTCTTATATCTTGGAAAACAAAGAAGCAGCGCACCGTGAGTAAGAGCTCTGCTGAAGCCGAGTATAGAAGTATGTCCTATACTTCGAGTGAAATTGTGTGGCTGGTGAATTTGCTTAACGATTTTCAGGTCCCTCTTACTTTACCAATACCTTTGTACTGTGACAACAAAGCTGCCCAGCATATTGCTCACAATCCAGTATTCCATGAACGTACTAAACATTTGAATGTAGATTGTCATTACGTTCGTGATCGCATGCAGAAAGGCCTCATACAGCCACAACACGTGAACTCTAACTTGCAGCTCGCCGATATCATGACAAAAGCTTTGGGTGCTAGTCAACATCAAGCCTTGTCACACAAGCTTGGTCTGCTCACAATGCGTCACAGTCCAGCTTGCGGAGGGAATGTGAAGAATCGGACTTGCACACATTAATATTTATGCTATGCTTTTAATTACTTTATTAACATCATTTAATCAAGCCTAGTAGCTAAAGATGTAAGGGCATATATAAATACCCATCCCACAACTATTGGCATTAGGTTTACACATTTTATAAAACATACTCTTTCTCCCTTCATCCTATGCGGCGCCCCACACTTCCTTTCTTCTTCTATTCTACACCCTTCAACATGGGACACCATAGCCCCTAGCTTCACATAAACTAGCGTGATATAATTTTACAACAGCTGGTTCGTCGCAAACCAGCATTTGCAATGGATTGTGTGACGTTTACGATGGACAAGTTCGTCACAATACCGCTGTTTTTTATTTTTGTTGATTACTATTGTTATGACTTGTGAGTTATCTCCTAATTAGGTTATTAGGAGATGATTTTCCCCCATTTTTCAATCTTATCCAATTAACCTCTTGACTTGTTGTCGATTGTGGAATTTGGGTTTATTAAGGAACGAATTTCATCGCTAGTTTAGGTAGGTTGAAAACTACCAAACTCTTAATCATTAATGGGAATTGATTTTGTTCAGGAGTCCAAACTACCAATTTAGTGGCCTAATGAGTTAAACTTGCGAGAGACAACCCATTTAGAGCACCCCTTTAACAATCTTAATGACCATAGGAATGGATTGAGGGAGGACAATATAGGATCAATTGTTAGGTTGAGTAAGAACATCACAGGAGTGGGTTTAAAACGAACTTAAGAGTCCCTAAAATGAATCCAAGAGGGGGGTTTAAGGTAAATTAACAGACAAATTCATCCAAATGACATGACATCAATTGATTGTATACACATTGTTAAGGAACCAACCCAACCAAAACCTTAAGGTGATGGTTGTATACATAAGGGTGACACTTTTCCTACCTTATTCTCAATTTGGGGACAAAGAGACTCAGTTTATTGAATCGGACGTGTATAAGTGGGAGACTGTTGGTTTTGTGTCCACGGTCCGATTTGGTTCGACCCCAACTTGATATTATGAACCATAATGTTTTGCTAGAAATCAATTTCGGTATGAGTTATTAGATATGATTATTAACTGCATAAGCTCAAGTTGGGACATCGGGTCGCATATATGGTATTAGGAGTTAACATGTTTTGTTAACTGGGCTTAATAGAGATTAGGCCCAGCTGCGATATAATTATGTTTATGGAAATCGTTTAGGTTTAGGAAACCCTAAACTCCCCTCCTCTTTCTACAGTATATAAACAGATGTATGTGATACATAATTAACTCAATTTACTCATTCGAATTAAGAGAGAAAGGAGAGGAAATTCGTACTAGCATACAATATCGCAGTCCCTATATCGTGTGGTTTTGGTGTAGTGCAACGCTTGGGGCACCTCGGTTTATTGCGAATTGGTTCACTGGGTATTCGGTTTATTTCCGAACATTATTTTTTCTCTTTAACCTGTCTTATTCCGCATTCAAGTTTGTCAATATTCTGATATCTTTTAATTGCGTTTATCTTGGATTGTTCGCGTTAATTAATATGATTAATTTGTACTTGAACCCTTCAAATGCAGTTTTTAGTTTTATTTGAACGGTTTATTTTATCAAGTGTGGTGATAGAATATGTTGATTAGTAAAATAAAGTGTTACTCCGTATATAAAAGGGAAAATTTGTAATTACTCCTTTTTAAAGTCACTTTTTCTAAAATTACACCTTTATATAATTTTTTTTTTTCAAATCACTCCCTTTTATCACACTTTTTATCAAAAAATTCTTCGAAAATGATTTTCAGTAAAAAAAATGACAAAATTTAAGTTGATAATGGCTGGAAAGGTGGTGCAGCATGGAATGAAGTGGTGCAACACGAGGTAAGAGCATTCAAATAGTCGAAAAATTATAATTTTTTTTTTACTACAAAATCAATTTCAAAGCAATTTTAAATTAAAAGTGTGACAAAAGGAAGTAATTAAAAAAATTATATAATTGAGCAATTTTAGAAAAAATTGATTTTATAAGAAATTAATTACAAATTTTTCCTATATAAATATAAGGTTTTTTTTGCAGCTTTACCCCAACAGTGTTCGATGAAATATCTCAAAGAAATACAGTGTATTAGAACACTATGATTGTATATATATATCGGCTATTGTTTGAGAAAATGATACTTTTACACTAAGTGTATGAGAATTTTCATACACCGCCAATTTTATACTGCCATGTGACAATTTCCATTTTTATTTAAACCTATTAAAAAACAATTGATAGGAGGGTAAGGTATCTCTCCAATGTATTTTTACATGGTTTGAAAGTTTTATTCCTAATAAATGATAACGTGCCTCATGTATTCCGCTCCTTTTATACTTAATTCCCATCTCTTTCGATTAGAGGTGGCAAACGGATCATTTCCATCTAGTTTAGATCGGATTTATTCAGAAAGATGTTATTCGGTTTATCATTATTTTTTTATTTCAATTCGATTCAGTTTATTTCAAATTCAATTGAATGTCTTAATCGGTTTTAGTTTTTTTCAATTCCATGCAGATTCGAGTCAGATAAACATCAGATAAGATGATATTCGATTCGGGTCTAGTTTCAATCGGATGATAGTTTAGTCCAATTATGCTTGATTTCTTACTCATATACTTTTGATTATTTTATTTAGCCCCATTAAATTATTTCATACATATCTTCTAACAAATTAATGTTCTTGTTGAAATTTTCACCATGGCATTGAACAAATTCAAATAAAATGTGCATTTATTGAGAGTCACAATGTTTAAAACTTAACTTAGAAAAAAAATTGATTATTTCATGTGGTTGTGGACGAATTAATTTGAGCAAATATTGTCAAATTATTTTGTTTCGGTTCTCTTTTAGTCTGGATTAAATTGGTTGATTCAGAGCACGTCAGATACATTCGGTTATGGGTGTTCGATTAATATTGAATTCAGTTCAATTTTAGTTCAATTCAGGTCGTTTCAAGTTTCAGTTTAAGGTCAAGTTGAGTCTTTAGGGTGTCTGGTCGGATATGATGTCGATTCAAACAATATCAATCGACTTTTCAGTTTAATTTTATTTTGCCACCTCTACTTTTGATCCATTCATTCTTCACCTCATTTCATCTCTTTCATTCATTCATTTTCATTTCCTCACACCCTCCCATTTATTCTTCGGCACTTCCTCTTCGTTGGTTTCTTCAACATTACCATAGTCATTCGAGCATTATCCTTTTTCACATACTTCAACTTCTTCAAATTCTCGACTTCTTTTTTCGACTTCTTTCGGTCTTCTACGTCATCCTTCAACTCTTCCGAGATTGTCGCTTGTTTGTATATATTTATTTGACAAAAGATTAAAATAATTATATTTGGGGTTAGTAGAGTAAACAGGTTATTCGTGTCAGATTCGTGTTTAGATAGCTCGACCCAAACCTGGCCTAATCCAATTAACTTTTGTGTCGTGTTCGTGTCGACCCACTTACATAAATATAGGTCATCAAGTCTCAACCCAAACCCGTTAATTTCGTGTCGACCCACTTACATAAATGGGTCATCAAGTCTCACAATATAAAGTTATTAATTTTTTAGAAAGTATATATATTTTCGTAATTTATACACAGTATATCAACTACCACAATTTTTTGGATAAGACGATCTCACAATAAAATTATTGAGAGACCTGACCTCTCACATAAGAGAATAATTATGTGAATAGTTAATTTTAATTTATTTGAAAACCAATAATTTTCACGGTTTGAGACGATATCACAGACAACTTACGATTCAATTTTTGTGTATCATATAAATTTCAGAATTGGTCCACACATCTTTTGAATATCCCATATTATATTATCAAATTCAATTTGTACTTTGTAGTATAGTCCGTAATTTAGTAACATTGTACACTTCGTCACTTAATTGCGTTTAATATAATTATTTATCCATGCAAAGTATGTAAAGCAATAGTCAACGTCCTTAACTCTATACAATTACAGTACTCCGTACCAATTAACTTCTCCAGCTTAATTATCTCACCTGTTTCACACACTAAATTATTAGTCACTTATAAACATAGTGGAGTACGTACGTATATATCTATAGAATTTTGCCCTTACTAACAAACTTGATTTTAGATAGAGGAAAAACCAAATTAATAGCTGATTTAATTTTATTTATTCCGATTGAACATTATTTATGTCACCATGCATGCATGCACACATGGAACTATCGCAACGTAAATTATGCATATGCCTATTAAAGTCGCTAAAAGTAAATCTGTCTTTAACTTAAAGACGTTGGATCTATCCACTCTAATTTATTTATTTTCAATTTTTTTTTTGGTTTTGATAAAAAAGATAAAAATAAAAATAAAATATATCAATGTGGTAATAAAATGAACAAATATGCTAACATATTATATAAATTTGTCAACATATTCTCAAATATAGAAATCAAAAACTAAATACTGGATTTATACAATATGTTTACATTCTAATATACTATATTACCATTTATTATTAAATTATTGTTAAATTTTGTGAGGATGAAAATGTAAAAAAAAAACATTTTGTTTATACTCCAGTGTAATATGTTACTCCGTATCATTTATTAAGGACTTGTTCACAAAATATTTGGAAAATGATAAGTACAGTAACAATAACATATTATACAACTATGTTAAGATACTGTATAAATCTAGTAGTTGATTTTTACTTTCTATGTTTGGGAACATATTCTCAAATACAGATATCAAAAACTAAATACTAGATTTATGCAATATGTTTACATTCTAATACATTATGTTAAATTTTGTGAATATATTCTAGTGTACGTGATATGCTATCATTTTATAATGACTTGTTTACGAAATATTTGGAAAATGATAAATACAATAACAATAACATATTTTACATTTATGTTAAGATACTGCGTAATAAATCTAGTGGTTAGTTTAATTTTATGCCCTTGACCGAATTCGATAAATTGAAGCGTAGTAAGACTATGTCTATCAGTTGGTCGTCCACCCCACCTAGCCATAGGTCTTCCATTAAAATATTAGTTTTTTTTTACCCTTAGATAGTTAATGTCTATTAGTAGGTCTTATAGCCCTTTCTCAACACAACATCTCTTGGCCAAACCGACCCTTTTTTTTTTATCAAGACTGTAAATCTTGACCCGCAACTCACATTTGACCCGAACTCAACCTGACTTTTAAAGTTCTTTGAAGGCCTTTTTAAAACTTATTCAACCCGACCTTAACTGTCATTTTAAAATTTTGGCTAAAATATAGTTTTTTACTATGATACGGAGTATCAAAATTTATAATCATGAGCGAGGTCTCAAGTAATAAATTCGTGATGGGTAAGCTCTCATGCCACAATGTTGACTATGTCCTACACTCCTACGTACATTTGACTACTACTATACGGGTCTCTGATATAGGTGAAACATTTATTCATAAGTTGACGCTTATAAGGCTCCACATAAGCTGAGGGGGCGTGTTAAGATATAAGAATTACTTCTCAAATCTTAACTATCACCTTAAAATTTTAGCTGAAATAATAATTTTCTAAATTAAACGAGAAGGCTTAGTTGATTAAATTTTACGGTTCAACTATTACCAATTTACCATACTTTGCTTAATTAAATAACAACCATTATATTAGTGTTAAAAAAATACCATTATATAAATTGTTTGACCAAATACTCAATAAATAAGTTACGCGTTTACAGCAGACAACGTAACTAAACTACGGACTCTCTAGTATCTACAAATACATTATGGCTAATACTTAATGTCTTAAATAATTAACTTAATTAATCCCACCAAAAACAGGTCAGTCAACTTAATTAGCTCGTCCGCCCATATTAATCGTAGCTCCTTAAATTGATGATTACTGTAGCTTACAAGTCACCACAATACAAATTTGAACTAATCTTTCGGAACATTATTATTCTAGAATTTATTTCGGTTCAATTTAGTCAAGTGTTGTATAGATCAATTTTTCCCATACAATTTTGTTCTTACATAAGTTAAGTTCAATCTAATATAATTCAATTCTGTATAGTTCAGTTCGACTTTAATAATTTCTAATTAGAGAGTTCTATGGCCTCCTTAAAAGAAAATCTATTGGAATGAAGGAATTAGCATATGTTTTCTATTTTTTTTTTATCAAGAAGAATAAGAGAAATTAACAAAAAATAAATTCGTGATTGATCGTTTGTCCGAGATTTTGGGTTTGGGGAAAAAAGTTCGGTTTTTGGAATTTATATCTGAGAGTTAAGTCAGTCAAAATTTATCACTTTGATTAACCATAAATAATTATCAACAACAATTTTAGAATGGGATTTTTTTTTCAAATTGAAGATCTCGAAAAGACGTTTAATTTGAAAACAAATTACCCCTCGTATCCAAGAGTTATAAACGGTCAAAACTTTTTAAAAGAAAAAAGGGACACAACATGAAATTCTAAAAAAGGAATTGAGGGGTATAAGATGGAATTTCCAAATGAAAATTTATCTTGACAAGTTGACACTTAAGTCATCACATTTATGGTTGAAAATTAGCGGAATTTCTATAAATCGAGATACGACAATCAAAACTATAAAATCTTACCAATAAGTCTTCTGTGAGATCATCTCACACCATAAAACATATTGTTTTTTTATTAAAAAAAAAAAAAAACTGCCATATAACTAACACGAGTATAATTTTACCTCAATGGCGTATCACGACATTTGCTAAAAATAATAACTAAAGCTACAACCCAAAAATACATATCGTCGATTTATACATTAAAAAGCCTACATATATATACATAAAAGTAAATATGTATAGTGTAGGTATCAAAATATGGTCAATTTTATACTCTAAGGTAGACGAATTACATTTGTATATATCATATATGTGCCCTAATGAAGGACACACACGACCTTTTTACGTAAAAATAACTATGCCTATAATTCTATACCCAAAAACAACAAATAAATGTTTACCATTATTATTTTGTTTTACGTACAATGCATGAGCTTGCATGCCTAGGTCATAAACATCTTATTAATGGAAGCCCTTATTGAACTTAATGCTAGACTTATCTATATATTTGTTCAACTGTGACAGCGACACGTGCCATTATCGAACACAAATTAAATTCTTGGGTACAATCGTCTTACATTGAATTATAAGGCGTGGTGTTTTTAAAATTTTTGGACGAATAATATTTATTTCAGTCTGAAAGTTCGTTTCAAATAATAATATTTGAGAAAAAATTTGAAAAAAAATAAAAAAAAAATGGGTTAATCATGTAGGATAGGCAAAGCTGTTTAGCATGATCGAGCAGCTTTGCACCTGTAAACAGTGGCGTAGCCAGGGTTGGACATCAGGGGGGACCGAAAAATTTTAATGGGGCGGAGTATTAAAGAAATTAAAAATTTTAGAAAAAATTCGAAAACTTTAACCAAAAATTAAAAAATATTCACGGTTCAGAGGGGGCGGCCGCCCCCCTAGTCCCCTGTCTCCGCCCCTGTATCACGTGATCTAATATTGCACTTCTTTTAGAATTCCACTTTCTATTTATGTAGATTAAGCGTAATTTTCATTTTT
>JAUEKU010181387.1:0-10320 GCA_032274805.1 Gypsophila paniculata | reverse complement strand
ATGTGCAGTGTCACACCTTAATTTTATAAACCAGTTGAAATTCAAAGTGTCAAACTGCTATTGATCGATGAGGAGGTGAATTGACTTGCAGTAATAAATGTCAATATGAATTCACTTGAATGTCCAATAATTTTTTATTTTTTATTTTTTATTTTTTTTTTTGCATTCTACTATTTTAGATATAATTGAAATAGCTATAAAGAAAGTGTATTAGAAAGATTCAATGACATTGGATGCAGGCCATTTCTGAAGCTAGTCTAAATTTTCAGTTGTGGAATGTGAAGGTCTAGAAATGGCCACTCCATATCCTTGTAGTATTTATCTTGGCTTTTTTGCTAAATACGGGAGATCATGCAAAAGTTGATATTATCATAAGATCTAAAGTGTAGTTAACTTTTTTGATTTAATTTACTTTTAGAAACATTGGCCCCTGTTCTAAGTTTTAAGCTTGTTAATAATGATCATCGCATCCAAATTAGTCCGCGAGATGCAAGTATAAACAAATATGTGCTCACTCCCTAATATATAACACCATAAGCAAATCAGGTAATGAGCTTCTGCAATTTTATTGCAAATAACATAAGGATGAGTTTGTACATCAACTATTGGTTGCTGGTATCAACGCAAACACTTATCTGACTGTTGGAAAATACTATTTCTTTCAAATGTTTCATGTTTTTCGCCTAAAAAAAATGTTGTACACGTGTGTCTAAAGACGCGACACACAAAGATGTGACATAGATTTTGTAGACAGAGACAAACATTTCTGGGATGCTCATCTGCAATAAACTGAATCTATTTAAAAAGGCTGTTGGCATATTGTCAAAATTATACAGAGATTTGATCTCGTTACCACATTTTCGGTCATCATTTCCTATTTGTTGGTTTTGAGGAATGTACCAAATAGTAAAATTCA
This sequence comes from Gypsophila paniculata, assembly GCA_032274805.1. NCBI lineage: Eukaryota > Viridiplantae > Streptophyta > Magnoliopsida > Caryophyllales > Caryophyllaceae > Gypsophila > Gypsophila paniculata. Next base: position 9,404 of record JAUEKU010181387.1, on the reverse strand, counting down.
AATATCATTGCTTTTCTTGTTGTTACTCGATGTTTTAGCTTTTTAATAATTTAATATCAGTCTAACAATGCCATCTTCTGTGAACTTGCGCTTCTATGTGGATGGATGTTGAATATGAAAACTTTCTCCTGCACTCATGTCCTTGTATGCCTTTCCTATCTATTTTTCCACGATGCAGGCTTTTGAGCATTGTTTTGACATGCTTTTATATGTTCTCTGAATGCCCCATTTGTATTTGTTTTTATTTTCAGCTTGCAGATGCTGCTAAAGCTCAGTTCTCTCGTGATTATAGTGATCATCTTGCCCTGATTCGTGCCTATGATGGCTGGAAGAGTGCTGAGAAAGACTTTGGTGGTTATGATTATTGCTGGAAAAAATTTCTTTCTGTCCAGTCCATGAAAGCCATTGATTCTCTTCGGAAGGAGTTCTGTTCTTTGTTGAAGGATATTGGGCTATTCAATGACAACCAATTCGCCTATAATGGGTGGAGCAAAGATGAAAAGCTGATTCGAGGAATTATTTGCTATGGATTGTATCCTGGAATCTGCTCAGTTGTGGTAAGTAGCTTAAGATACTACTAAAACTTACCCTCCTCTTTGCATGACCTGGTATTATGTCTTAAATCATCACCCCATTTGATAGTATATTTTAATGTATCATGAACTCAATCCTTTTTATGAGTTGTTAAATGTGGAAATGTATTGGAAAGAGAACCTTATTTGCGTTCTTCGTGCTGTCTGTGGTGAGGTGTGTAGAGAATTATCTCCATGGCTTTTCATCCGCAATTCCTTAAGTTTTCCCATCATTCTCCATATATTGAAATTCTAGTTGAGGTCAATTTATTAAAAGAGGTGTTAGGAAATGGGCAACATTTTATTCTTCAACCTGGTTTACTACGGTCTCTAAAAAAAAAAAAAGAAAAAAAGAACATCTGCAATGGAATTCCTGTGGTCCAAGATGTCTACTTCAGACCCCATGTAGCCAGTGATTCACTGGTTGTTACAGTATTATCGTTGTGTTGCATACTCTTGCAATCCCGGACATTGATGGGTAGCATGCAAATGTTAGTAACAAATTAGTTGGACCAGAATATATATATAAAGTACATTACATATTCAACAAGGTAAAAGATGTTTTTGTCACTAACGTTTTTTATTTTTTATTTTTTTTTTAATGTTTTCCAATCTTCATGACAAACTAAAATACCCCAAGGAGACGGAGTGATCTACTAAACCAGTAAAAATGAGATTTATGTAGTATATCTACCTTCAGCCATTTTAAGCTTCTTCTTTTATCAACTTTGGTTATTATCTTCACTCAATAACTTTCAGATTATTTTTCTTACAAAAGAATTTCTAATTCTTTCCGGAGGATGTGGGAACCTGCAAAATTTGCAGGTTCCCACATCCTCCTAGGGATGGCAAGCAGGCGGAGCGCTCGCTCCATCTATAGCCATTATCCATGAATCGTGATGGGTTAATTTGTAAGAGCTCACCTGCTTGGGAGATTATTCCAACCATACCTGCACTTTTAACACCAACTGGGCATGCATATGCACATTACTCCCATTGTCCAAAAGAGTGTTTTTTAATTCATTAATATTATATAATTAAATATGTGGGCATGCACATAATGCAAGCATTCATTGTTGCAGATAATGGTAGATAATGGTCAAGATTTAGTTTGTTTTAATAGTAACAGATTTTACATGTCAAATTCATCACTCCCTCCATTCCATTTGAAAGTATACATTTTCCTTTCTGGGGATTTTCATTTGCTTGTATACATTCCATTATATGACATGTTTCTAGTATGTAATTTCCTCGTCACCTACCACTGTACAGTGGACCTACTACCTGACAGGCCCTTTATCGGCAACCCCAACTAAACCTTGTCCGACGACCACCTTTCTCAACCACCCTTCCCTAAAACCTAGTCACCACCAAATTATCATTTTCAAATGATCACATCATTGACCTATGGCCATCAGATCTGTGGGGAAGACAAATTGGGCCTATAGTCGGAGGTGGAGGGAGTTGGTGAGAGAGGCATGTCAGGTGAGGGGGTCAAAGTAGGGTGGAGGATAGAAGCTGATGAAAGAGACATATGAAGTGAGGTTGGTAGAGGAGAGCGGTAGAGGAAGGCACGTCTTGTGGGGTGTTTTGAGGAGAGCGGCAGTGAGGTTTCCAGTAATCAGGTGGTCAGGGTAGCAGTAGCTGTCAGTTGTTGGTATAATTGGGAAACAAGTTGGTTGTGGGATGATTGTTGAGCGTAAATTGGTACATTTGACTTATACCTAAAATTTAGTGCTAAAACTAAATCTGTGATATTATGTGGATTGGAGGGGGTATATAATCGAAACTCTATCGAGTTTTGAAGGATTAAATTTAGTCAGTTGAGGAGGGTACTTGATTTATGCCGTTGTCAAGCAGCGTAAAAGCAATGCTTCATCTTTCAGTTCTTTGTTTTTAAGAAATTAGAGATTACCTTTATAGCTAGGAAAGGTAATTATTTGACTTGGTTGAACCAAAACTTTGAAGTTTGAACATCCCCCCTTTTCAACTTGGTTGTAACTCATGTCCCCGTTTCTATCCTCTTTTATTTTGAGAAACCGGCTGATTATATGATCTGATATGTGTTCGCTGTAAACTTTACCCAGCATACTGAGAAGAAGACATCGTTTAAGACCATGGAGGATGGCCAGGTGCACCTATACTCGGTAAGATGTCTCCCCTAAATTTTGTTGCAGGTTTGCCTTTGGTTAGTATCGGAACTCAATTATTGTGGCAGAAGTGAAGTGAGATTTACTTTGTTTCTGACTAAGAAGTCATGGTGCTATTCTGCCTATACGTTACATTACAGAACTCTATCAACGCACGAGAAGAGAAAATTCCGTATCCATGGCTTGTTTTCAATGAGAAAGTAAAAGTGAACTCTGTTTTTCTCCGTGATTCAACTGGGGTTTCGGATTCAGTGGTTCTGCTGTTTGGAGGCGACGTGTCGAAAGGGGAGATGGTAATGAAAGTTATCTTTATACGAGATTAACTGTCCATATCTGAAGAAGACGGCTGATATTAATCTACTAACGTCTGGTATCACTCATCTATTTGCAGGATGGGCATTTGAAAATGCAGGGAGGTTACTTAGAATTCTTCATGAAGCCTGCTTTGGCAGAAACGTATCTTAACCTTAAGAGAGAGCTGGATGATTTCGTACAACTTAAAGTAAGCTAGCTTCATCATTTACATCATATTGCCTATGCACCGTACCTGTCCCAATGGGGGTGGGTATAAGCAGGTACTGCACCATACCCACCCCAATTGGGGCGAATATGCAATTACATTTGGTGGGTGGTGAGGCAGGTACGGGGACCAATATTGTCATCATGGGTTGTAGGGCGGAGGTGGATTTTGCATCTTACCCACGTCATACTTGCCTGTCCTCGCCATTTTTAAGGTTTTTTTTTTCTTTTTTTTTTTTATCATAATGCTTTATAACGTTTCTTTTTTTTTTTTAGCTATTGAAAATACATTAATTCTTTTGTTCATTCATGAAAATCAAAGACATTGGTTTCTTGATTGTGATTAAAATCCTTTTACTTCAAATAAATTGTATTAAAAGCCATGAAAACATTAACCATATGGGTAATGGGTAAATGGAGTGGGTATGGTTTTAGATCCCCACCCGTTGAGGCTGGTAAGGTTTTGAAAACTTGTATTCGTCATCATGGCGAGGAGGGTATGTGTAGGGATTTTGCTTGATGGGTACGGGTGCAGGGAGCCTAAATCCACCCCGGCCCGCCCTAGTGACTTCCCTATGGACACATACTCCCTTTGCCCTTTTTTGGAGGGTCCTCCTAAGCTGCTAAGCATGGTTCACAATCTTGGTCACGACGCCGCATTGTGACGGAGATTTTAAGGTTTGGAAGTGTATGTGGAGGCGGTATTAGCAGCTTTTTTGCCGCATGACTCTGAAATTAAATCTCAAACTGAGATATCATACCATGCTCCTAAGTCGTCATATTTCTTACGTGCAGCTAAGAAATCCTAAAATCGATACACACATGTACCATGGCCTTCTTTCTGCAGTGAAGTTACTGGTTTCAGAAGACAAGAACGAGGGCAGTTTTGTGTTTGGTCGACGGACTGTAAAAGCTGCTAAAAGTTCTGTCCTTCCAACTATGCCAACAACGGCTTCCAGAACTCTAAGTGGACCTGGAGGCGATAACCCGAAGAGCCAGCTCCAAACATTAGTGACACGGGCTGGGAACACACCACCAACTTATAAAGTTAAGCAACTGTCAAACGGTCAGTTCAAAGCCACTGTGGAGTTTAATGGAGTGCAAATCACGGGACGTCCTTGCAACAATAAGAAAAGTGCTGAGAAGGATGCAGCAGCTGAAGCTGTCGAATGGCTTATGGGTGGGACCCAGACCGGGAATGAGTATGTCAACCATATGACTATATTACTAAAAAAGAGCAAGAGGAATCACAACTAATGTCATGTCATCAGTATCTTTACTAAAAGCAGTGTGAGGCAGTCCTACATATGATAAATTGGCGAAGGTATGTTGATGAGACTCTCTTCTTCGCCTCTTTGAGTTATGGAACTTACGTCACGTCCTAGCTCCATTGTGAATATTGATTAGCGGTTGTATGCAACAATCAACATGGGTGCGTCTTGGTAATGGCCGACATAATCTGACTTAAGAGTCACATAGTAAAAAGGTGACATCTAGAGCTTAGGCGGGGAATTCAATTTACCCTGAGATCGTTGTTTGGCATATCGGAGCACTTTGAATGGAATTGTTGGTGATGTAGCTTCCTGGCTTGTGGCATAGATGAAGTTGTCCAGAAAATGCGACTTCCTTGCGGCTACGCTTTTGGGTTCCAGGCTTTTGGTGTATTGGGTTTCAAGTTTCTGTAATTGTATATTTGCATTTGGATTGCAGAGGGGGGCGAAGATTGTGTGGGGGCGAAGATTGCTGAATACACTGCCCATTTTGGGATAAGTTGTAACCGGATTTTGCAACAGTAGTTTAGTCATGTACATTTCAACTAGAGATGTAGGAGTTCCTTTTTGTTACTTGTAAAAAGAGATTATATGCAATAGCAGCTTGAAAAGCTTTTTGATGCCATGATAATCAACTTCGTCAATTCAGTTGGAAATATGTGAAATTGTTCCATTTTTTATTTTGAAATATTACTCTGTATAATTTATTTCATTTTGGATACAAAATTAATCTTTATATATCCTTTTAATGGCTCACGTGAGTATATGACTTTCCGACGCAAAGGAATTTGTATGAGCTCACGTATCTTTTGAGTTGTGAGTAATATACTCATTGATTTGGTTTAATTTTGAAGTTGGTTTGTTTTTGTTTGGGACATTTATGTACACAAATGACATGCTTTATTGGTGAGATACATCGTAGCCACATTATAATTCCGGGGATTTCAGGCTTTCATACCATAAATCTGTTTCCCCAGCTTCCTCGTCAATTATCAGCCATGCATCTTCCAAATATGGAGTACGGAGTACTTTATATCTATCCTATCAATCGAAACACCACATTGTGGAGGCAAACGTATGTTGAATATTTTTTTCACCTCAAATTTTCCTCCAACTAAATTATAGGTACCTAAACTATCAACAATACAATTTTTATCCATTTACTGCATGGATTCACTCAAATATTTAGATAGGGTATAAAATTGAATTTCATAAAGGATTGTAATTCAATCAACAACATAATATTCAGATACAATAAAACTTTTAAGTAGACAATTGCTCTTGGGTTAGAAAACAATGGTTCAACGGCAGCAAATTGGATCTCCGGAAACCTGCGAATTTTGAACCACAGAGAGAATATACATAATGGGTCACCAGCTACAGATAGGATCTTCTTTGCCGGCGAATAGAAGCACCGTTGCGTTACAGCAAAACACAGTGAAAGATAGGATGACTGCTATTCTCAGCTTCGTTTACCCGTCTGATCCATTAGTTTCTGAAGAATGGTCTGCAGCAAGAATAATGTTAGTCATTCGAGAAAAGTATATCAAAGCTCAAACACATTCATACAGCGCAATGCATAGAAGTTGGGGTAACCCGACTGAGCTAGGTCTAGAACTATGGTTACAGCTACGGCTTGGACCCTAAGCATCCAGTCTAGGGGATTGGACTTGCAACGAAAAACAGAAATTACAGGTTAAGGCAATAAGGTTTGATGATGAATCGCAAAAATTTAGAATCAACTCACAGGGCAATTTTCATTTGACTTCAACCCTTGCTGGAGCTCATAGGGTGATATTAGTAGCTTCACAGGCCGGAATTCAATAGATTGGTTATTTCCCCGGCTATCCGCATAGCAGATTAATTCGTACTGAATTAAATGCTCATAGGCCTGAAAATAGTGAGATAATAAGCCATGAGAACTCATTCTGCATAACTCGAGCACATTGATCACAGAAAACAAACTCACCCTTAAGCAGACACTCCGAGCATAATAATCATGGGTCTGGAATGAATCATGTATGGCTTTGTATTCTGCCATGACGTCTGTAGTTAGTATACTACAGAATAGAAATTAGTTGCTATTCAATTATTCATATATCTTTGTAACAAACCTTTCATAACTGCATTAAAATTGTATGAATTTTCCTCCCGTGCTTCAAGTCTCTTCATGCAGACCAGAATATAAAGCTCTAAGACAGAACAATCTGTTTGAGCAAAATGGACGCTATGTGAGTACTTTCTTTTCTCCTTTTCATCTTAATTCCAAAATAGTTTTGGTTCAGCTAACATGAGTAATCATACTCAAAACAATCAATTTGAGGTAAAACAGTGAAAATTAACAACAGTGAAAACAACTAAATAATGAAACAAGATACCATCAAACTCCAAAAAGTCACATTTATCTCTTCCCATGGTTACCCAATCCAATGTCCAAAGGCTGTAGTTAACCCACCCGGATGTACTCATCATTTCTAAGCACCTTTATCCAAAGGCCGTAACTCTTTCCCTTATGCCTCAGAATCTAATCACTTTCATTTGTTACACTTGATAAATTTGCCTCTTCCCTAATGCCTCGCAATTTTTATCACTTCTATCACAATCGCTAACAGATGCCTCACATATTTTTCGTCTCAAATCTTCTCTTCTGTCTGTAGAACTTGTATTATCTCTTAATTTTTAAACTGATAGTCATTGGAAAGGGAATGAGTGATCAAGAACTATGGGAAGGGTCAAGAAAGGGTCGAGAATTGGCATACCCTTGTTTGCAGGAAGGATCAAGAATATATGGCTTGTCACAGAAACATATCTTGTGGCTAAGGAGGTCATAGTTATTGGATAGGGTATGTTGTTTCTAGGTAAAACACATCGTAAATTCTGGGCTCAACCAATGAGCTACACATACAAACAGTATGCCAAATACCCATTTGTTTCATCATCGGCATGATATGATAAATGTAAACGTAAAACGCATAAACGCACAAAGGTTTAGGATGTTATAATTAGATACCTTTTAGAAAATCTAGCTTCGGCTGTCTATTTATGCTGACAAATGCTTTTGTCAGGTTCTCAAGTGACAGGAGGCCAGCCTTCAAGTTTATAGAAGAAACAGCTAAAAACCTGAAAGTATTTTACTTAGTTAGAACAAAAAGTTAAGAGCAAACATTCTTGTTGTTAGGGAAAATGATTGCTTACAAGAATCTCATCAACTGATAGACTGTTGAATCTGAATCCAACAAGGTGTTAATGGTTTCTTTGACCTTCTTATCCGCCAATATATTCTATGAACAGTCAAGGAGAATGTGCAGGAAAAACCAAATCGATTCTAGATAAGATTAGGCTACTACATCTCAAACAAGTATTTTGAGCCCAGGTTTTGAGAAGGGGTAAATAGCAATCAGATCAAAATTTATTTTTGTAACTAGGAAATGCACATACTTATTCCGCAAATCATAAACTCAAATTTAGATTACTGTTTGTCAACAACTTTGATGCAGTTCCTTCCTCTTTTTTTTACCTTTATTGGACATGGCGAGAGACCTAGTCCCCAAATGAACTTGACGAAGCAGGATAAACATATTAAGAGGCAAAATCAGTAAAGCGATACGATAACAATGAAAATTTCTCCGCATCTAGCCAAATTTGATAAGCCTGCTAAAGTTTGATGCTTTCCTGAGTTATTGTTCTCGGCTTTCCGCACATTCTCTACAATTAGTAATGGCCTCCCCAACCATCATTCAATGTTTTTCTTCTTTCATTTCCATCACCACCTACTGCCACCTATCAAGTAGTAAAGCCATGTGTTTTCCGATAAAGCTCTATTACCATGAACATCTACTAGGGAGGTTTTCTGAAATCAACTAATAAAGTAACACATAAGTCTCATTACTGTTCAAAAATTTTGTAATTTACACTACCAAATAAGAATTAAGAATCATCAAATGTATTTGCTTCAGACTAATCAAAGAGATAGAAACAGTGGAATCTTCAATTTTCAATCTTACTTTATTTAACAGCCATCTCAGGTGGAAACCCAGTAGTTACCAGCTACTTCAACAAAAGCATAAATTCAGGTTTTAAATATGTAAGGGAAGATGTAGCATATATTTACGTAAAAAGTATATTGTCCCAATTCCTAATATAATGAGCAATTAATGTATGTGACAGCCCTGACAGAAACCAAACTTGGGTTGACCTAGGGGTAAACTGGTAACTTGTGCAGTTGTGCGTCAGAGCCCGGGAATAAAAAACTGCAGTAATAAAGACAGCCAGAAATAAATGAGTAAAAGGATACATGAAGCTCTTTGTTATATTGAAGAACATATCTTTGAGGAAGGCTCGAGCTCTCGGGCAAGGATAATGCATGCTCCAACAACCTGTGTAAACGTCACCAGAATAGCCACCATACAGCAATATTTGAGAGATAACAATAGTGAGTCACAGGCTTCAATAATAATCACAAGTATTGATGGTAATCACCTTTCCAACTCATCCTTTGAGGGAGGGCAGAACAAGAGCTTTCTGTGTGAAAAGCGAGATCTGACTCGTTTCTCTAAAAGCTGATCAGCGTCCTGTATATAATGTTAACTGTGAATGCTCATTCAATTTCGGAAGAAGCAAAAATATATTGAAGAAAATTGAAGGGATTCGTTACATCCCAAGAAAGAGCATACACCAGTTGAACAACTTTATGAGCAAGGTGAGTATTTAGAGTAATCATATAAAGTTAAGAAGCAATCTTTTGTGATATACCCATAGTTACTCCGACTCTCCGACACGGTGTCGTGTCTGACACGTGTCGGAGTGTCGGACACGTCGGAATGAAAAAAAGCAGACACTTGGACACGGTCAACGAAGTGTCTTGACCTCAAATATAGACACGGACACGACAC
>JAUEKU010181376.1:0-10320 GCA_032274805.1 Gypsophila paniculata | reverse complement strand
TTAAAAGAGTTTGAATGCAATTAGAGAAGCAATAATTGTGAAATTTAAAGAGATAATTATAAAATTGTATATAATTACTTATTATGTTAAGAAGATAAAATTTCTAATATTAAAAGAGTTTGACTGCAATTAGAAAAGCAATATATCATGTGCCTAGATAAACTCTTACCTCATTCAAAATTAAGTGTGTATCAAAATTAAAATTTTTATTTTTGTTATTTTGATATTGCATTATAATTTACGTAATTATTTTTCGTTTTATATGATGATTTTGTTTGTACTGTATAATTAATTTTTCACTTCATGCTTGAGTTCTGATTGTTATGCCTTGAGTATAACATTTTATTTTCGAGTAGTCTAGCAAAATTAAAATATTTATTTTCATTATTAAGATCGATTTTGACTTATAATTTATGTATTTTTTATTTTATTTTTTTTTATTTTATATGATGAATTTTTTGTATTGTATAATGACTTTTTTCATTTCGTGCTTGAGTTTCGATTGTTGTGTCTTGAACATATCATTTTATTAAAACCATGAACAATTGCCCAATAGAAAAAGTTTATAGATATGTGTGGATATATAATTAAAAGATGGATTTTTTCGAACCGAGAGAGTCCATGTCTTGTGAAATTCTAACTTTGAGAGGTAATAATAAAATATTATATTAATAAGAGATAAAATTTGTGGTAAATATTACATAATAGCATTCGAAAGCATAATTGTGGGATGATTGTAATCAAGTTCAAATAATATCGCAGTAAATAACTAACAAGAATACAAAATATATTATAGAGTATGTGTTAATATACAAAAAAAAAATAAAATTAAATTGACGTGTGTGTATATAGCATATGCATGCTCAATGCACGGATAATAAATGATAAATTTTATACCAATTTTAATGTTTTTCGATATAAATGAATAAATCATATGAATATTATTGTTTTTGGTTTGTATGTATAATACGATAAAAAAAATTAATTTTCTATTTATAGATAATCTTTATTACCTATTTATAGCTCTGACCCTCATTCAAAATTAATTATCAAGTAAATTTAAATTTATTTACTTTAGTATTTTAATATTGTGTTACGATATATGTACTTTTTTTTTTTTGTACTTTGTAATTTTTTTTAGAACTTAAACATTCTTAGTATATGGTTCTCGATTTGTTAATTTTTTATAACCATGTATATTTGCGTTTTCATCGGATTATGACCCGCGCATCGCACGTGCGATGAATCTAGGTGATAATTGTGAAATATAAAGAGATAATTATGAAATTGTATATTATAATTAATTATTATGTTAAGGAGATAAAATTTCTAATATTAAAATAGTTTGAATGCAATTAGAGAAGCAATATATCATGTGCCTATATAAACTCTTACCTCATTCAAAATTAAGTGTGTATCAAAATTAAAATTTTCATTTTCGTTATTTTGATATTGCATTATAATTTACGTAATTTTTTTTCATTTTATATGATGATTTTGTTTGTACTGTATAATGAATTTTTCACTTCATGCTTGAGTTGTGATTGTTGTGCCTTGAGTATAACATTTTATTTTCGAGTAGTCTATCAAAATTAAAATGTTTATTTTCATTATTAAGATAGATTTTGACTTATAATTTATGTATTTTTTATTTTTTTTTTCATTTTATATGATGAATTTTTTTGTATTGCATAATGATTTTTACACTTCATGCTTGAGTTTCGATTGTTGTGTCTTGAACATATCATTTTATTAAAACCAACAACAACTGCCCAATAGAAAAAGTTTATAGTTATGCGTGGATATATAATTGAAAGATGAATTTTTTCGAACCAAGTGAGTCTATGTCATGTGAAATTCTAATTTTGAGAGGTAATAATAAAATATTATATTAATAAGAGATAAAATTTGTGGTAAATCAACAAATTAATATATATGTTCCTTTTAGAGTAATTTTTTTATACAATGTCGTCCTCCAAGGTTCTCATGCTCTATGGCGTATATGTTTATGACTAATATAGTTTACATGTCAGTTTTTGCCTCTTTCAGATCTTATTCAATGTCGAACGAGGTAAATACGTAATCGAAAAATTGGAAAAATTAAAGTTAGTGTATCACGACTATGGGCATGAATTTTTAAAACAATAGTTTAGAAAGTATAGATCTCACAAATGAGTGAAATGATCTCAAGTCAGACCTACTGATCAATTTAATACCATTATCAATTTTGAAAGTATTTGTTGATTATTATTTGCTTTCAAATGTGTTTTGGTTAAATGTGTCTTATGTACTGAAAAATAAAAAAATTGCGTCAAAATATGACCATTTTCGTATTCACAAAATCTTGAGTGAGTGAGACGTCTCACATAGCAATGTAGTTATTAAGGTAATTTAATATGTCTCTTTTGAAATCAGACGTCTCACTTGTGAGACGATTTTATATGAGACCTACTACTTTAAATTTATTTATTGCAGCAACTTAGAAAAGTTTTATAATTATAATATTACAATTAATATCTATTAATCCGGTAAATAGATAACTATTTTTATGGAAGAATCACACAATAAAGTTGTTATGATACGCGTCAAGAAAAAATTAGTGATCTGAAAAAAAAACTAATTTATATGAAACTGTGAAAGATCATTCTCTTTTAACTTTTGCCTATTTATTGAATATAGTTTATTTATTAACAGTCTTATGATTAAATGACATGAAAATATAACTTTTATATCAATTAAACTAAAAATTACACGCATAATTCGTATATGGATTATGGATATAGGAAAATGTTAATTAGATCCCTAAAATATTGAGTCAGATGAAAAGTTATGTTAAGTAAAAACGTAATAAAGAAAAATGAATCATATTATATATAAAAAATAGGATAAAATAGGCTGAGCCAATTATAGAAATAGGAAAAAAATTTAAAGCATTAACATAGAATAATTAAATAATATGATACTTTTTCAATAATAATTTATGCAAGTTTCTAATGTGGACATGCGAATAATTTATTGTAGATATTCCGTAATCAAAACGGCAAGAACAATATAACTGGCCCATACAGCGCACGAGCTTTGAATCTAGTAATAATAATATAAATTAACATTTTTTTAGTAAATAATATAATGTAATACTAGCTTGATTAATATTTTTAGTTAAAAACGGAGTATTTAATAAGAACAACTATGAAACAAATGTAGAGAGATACTGTGTATGAAAATAAATTATAATAAACTTTATTTATACATTAAAAAAGGTGATTTTTTAAAAATAATTTTTTTAATAAAAAAATTTGAAAATCACGACATTATAAAAAAATTAATTTATATAATATAAAACACACTTAAAAAAAAAACCAAATATAATGAATTAAATGCAAAAATAAGAAAAACAAAAAAAACCCCCAAAAAATGGCACATGGATTGAGTTAAACTCCCACAGTAGAGTTAACCCCGAAAGATGAGTAAACAAAACCAAAGTCCCACAACTATCTAGTATATCACTCAACCAAAAGAGAGGGAGTTTGAGTAACTCAAAATACCATGGTTTTACATGGTCTAAGACCACACAATTTCAAATTACTCAACATGGATACTCTAAAACGTCAAAATTGAGGAGCATCGTTAGTCAATTCAAAATAGAAGAGAATGGCTTCAAATATGAGCGACAATGATGACTTGATTGGTCTTAATACTCGGTTCGTTCGGGACTGTGTCGCAATCCCATCATCACTGCTAGCTGACTGATTTCAATAGTTGCATCGCGACATAAATGCAGCATATATCATGTAAAAATACATGATGTAATAGCCTTGAGCCCTTGACAACTTATGTCCTATGCGATTCAGTCATGATTTTGACTGTTGCTGATTCAATTTATCGAAGTTTAAAACATTTTGATGCTATAGCCTAAACAACAGTCACTTATATTCCACACTACCTCGATAATCACAGCCAACCTGACCAAAATTTTGACCAGTTAGCCCGTAATAAAATGGATCTCAAAACATGCAAAACCTTACAAAATCTAGAAGGATCCCATCCAAATAATCCCATGTAACTAGAATGCCTGCAAAGCTCAATTAGCAAGAAGATAAACCAACAGCTCATTCAGAGCACCATTTAGTAGGCAAGACTTCTGCTAATAAGGCAACCATTTTCTCGTATACCGTCTCTGCAGTGGAGAAATGAACTAGCATAATAACCTGAATACTTATATTCAGATTTTAAAATAAACAAACGTGAAGTGCTTAATTTAGATTAAGTTAAGGAATAATGTTTGCACAGGAGTCAGGAGTGGCATAATGTAGCGCAAAAGGGAACCAGTAGTTATAGTATTTCTCGCTGAACACCTATACAAAAAGCTTAAACATTCGATCAAGTAGCACGAGCCAATTATGCTCCATAAGTTAGAAATCAGCAACATCGTCATCTTTATATGTTCAAGACAATCTGCAGAAACCGTTTTCAAACAAAATTGAGCCATTAGCAAAAGTGATGAGGTTGTCTGGCCAGGATAGTAGAATTAAATAAAGAAGAAAATATGTTTTACCCCCCAAAAAAGCAAAATAATCCTCTTAGTCGATGTTAGTTGACGAACTTCATCAACGGTAATCGTACCGTGGCCACCTAACACACCAAACAGCAAAATAGATTTGTTATTATCGTAGCATAAAGTAAGGACGAGAAGTTGTGTAATGATTTGTAGGACGTAGAAAGTTACTTGTTCACTTCATTAGGCAACCGTGCTGATATGTTACCTACTAACAAAGTTTTACTAGTGAATGTAAAAACTACTCAGAAATAAAATTTAGAATGTACCTCCAAGAAACTTTTGACTATTGTGCCATTGCATTTTATTATGATGTCATCTTGACGTAACCCGGCAGACTCGGCATTAGACCCTGGTAGTACCTATAAGTCGAAAAATATATAACTTCATCATAAATTTGAGATGATTATGTTACATACATAAGCATATAGATAGTTTTACCGCCATCAAAGCTAACTGCCATAGCACTATAGCAGCCCGTAGTTGCATTCATAGTTAACAAGTTCGCATATAAGCTACTAGATTCTACAAGCAAATTTGCAACAAACAAAAAAATTGTATGGACATGGATTTTGAAAAGTCTATAATTGCTGTTATTTCAAACACAAAGTGGATCACATAAATCAAAACAAGTTAGTGGTTCCAAGAGAGTAACGTGGTGAAGACTACTTTTATGATCTTATGCAAATAAAAATTACTCCTTACATAATACGAGGGCAGATAATTTTATAACCTTTATAGTACTCCGTACTACATATACAAATCCGAAGATATTGATAGAATTGCGCACATATTAAGCAACTGATAAGATCTTAATTTGTACAGTTTGCCCTTTATAACATGGGTAAATAATATTGTATAATTAGTAAAAACATCTGCAATATACAGAAAGAAAAAGTATACCTTATGGTTCACCACATTTAACATCCCAAGTTTCTGCCTTTTTACACAAAAGAGTAGCAACAATTGCTATAAACTGATTGACAGTCCTACACCGAATAGAACCTTGCCAAATCCTACACTAAGGTATTGACGAAGATTTTGATCCACATAACATTATTACTTCACCTTAAAAAGCGTAGCTGTTGAGACTAAGAAACTTTGTACCTACTTTATCCCACAATAATCAATTTCATAAAAATGAAGGTGGGTGACAGTAGAGAACATTTAACTCGCTAATAGTCAACGTACATAAACAATCTAACAACAGCATTATCTAAGCGCCTCAAAGGCTCTTACCTATAAAGCAACAAGAGAAATTGAAACTCGCCAGTATGTTACTGATACATGTTAAACAGTAGAAACTGAAATTTACCTCTTCCACAAGAACCCCATGCGAGATATTTGGAAAACTGGTCAAAGCAGTCTCTAGAATAGGAAGACATGCTGAATACAAATTGATAGTGTCAAATCCATAACACGGATGACGTAGCTCCCTATATTATACATAATATCACTAAATTATTAAAATCATAAATCGACAATTGATATGGGAGTGTGGACGACAAGAATTCCTTAAATACATGCACAACATAGATAAAATAGATAAGCACGAAAAATCATGTATCTATAACACATTTATGAGGTGTTGGTGAAAAAAAAAAGTTCATGATGTACTGGTAATGCACTAATGATTGCAGCATTCATTATTACTGCTCATGTAAAGCAATTGATCATAGATATATGAAATTACTATCAGAAAATCTTATTAAATTACCCATACTTGTATATATTGTAATGATTCCACCATTTAGAAACAACATTGATCGGCAGCACCGGTGAGGTGGCAGCGTTTTCATAGAAAACAATTCCGATTAGATCCTATTAACTACGGCCCCTCCATCACCGCACTTTCAAGAAAACATAGTAAAAGAGGTGTTAGTCAAAATATCGAAAAAATTTAAAAATCAATTTAGACAATCTGAAAAACATGAAAAAACCTACCCTTATGATAACACAATTAGCGGACAGGAGCTCTCTACAGTCATAATCGGAAGCCTCGCGACGATCCATACTAAAGATCAAACAAAATAAAAGAATTATATCTGAATATTCTAATCAAGTATACCTCAAACACAACTAGAATATATACATCACATTAAAGATAAGGTATTAGTAACTATTTGTTAAACCTGATATGACCGGGAGCTGCCATGAAATCACGGTGTCCATAAAAATAGCGACCAACAACAAGGACTTGATCACCAGGTTTAGTTTTTGTAGAGTGAGGACGTAAACCAGATGTATTCACGTCAACCCCATCGTCAATCATACTTAACTTTGCCGGTTGCAAATGAGTCTTGGACTTGAATTTGATAATCAACAAATTATAATGAAAATCAAAAAGGACGATTTCTCCAATGTACACAAAAGACGGAATTTCATTGCGAAAAAACAAGATATCGAAACACTAGCAAAATAAAAAAGAAAGAGAAAACATCAACAATACAATACAGTAGGTCTCACGTGTGAAAGTGTGTCTTTAACACGTGAGACCTACTGTTTATCAAATAAAACAGGATAAAATTAAACGGAATAACTACTTTCTTTCTTCATGAGACGGTCTCACAATAATAACTACTATATTGTGAGAGCGTCTCACACGAGACAAGACAACTTGGGCTTACAATAAACGTATTCATCTGCTGATGATGATGAGTCCATCTGCTCGAAACTTCGCTTCACTCCTATGTTCATCTTCTGCGCAAAAATTCAATCTTTGATGAGCTTTTTTGGTTAAAAAAATGTAAAAAAGTTTTCTGAAGAATGATGTTGGAGATCAAAAGTTAGAAGAAAAGCACACAAAATTCACATTAAAGTTTCAATCTTGGAGCACACAAAGTTAACAAACCTCTATTTCGATTTTTTTAGGTTAGGATAAGGTTGGGGTGGCAGGTTGGGGTTTATGTAGGGTTTAGAGGAGTAATGAAATTGTTTAAGCAAGCAATATTATCCAAAAACTAACTGTTAGACCGTGCGATTTAAAATATAATAATGGTTTGTTGTAAATAATTGACATTTATTTTCATATAACATCGTACATGAATATTTTCTTATAAAAAAATTACAAATAAAATATTATTCAAGTAATTCAACTTAATTGTCATAACCAAAATTTTTAAAATCGACGACTATGATTTAATTAACTGTAACTCTCTCGTGAGACCGTATCACACCGTAACTAACTTTGCGTGAGGGTTCTCGCTTGAGATATCGTTTTGCCAAGAAAATTTGTGCCAGAACAATAACCAAGGTATCGTATTAGATAAGTCTAAATAATTTTTTTACCCAATATCCCATGAGGTAATTTATTCTCATTTTTCAAAGCAAAACTTTGTAATTACTCCCTTATAAATACATTTTTTTCTAAAATTACTCTCTTATATAATTTTTTTTTGAAATTACTCCCTTTTAAGCCACTTTTAATCTAAAATTGCTCCCAAAGTTTATTTTCGGTCAAACAAACGTAAAATATTTCGGCTCATTTGAACATGCTTTTAGGGATTTAGGAATACATTGATTTAAGAACTTCATAAACATGTTCAAATAGGATGAAATATTTCACTTTTCTTAGAACGAAAATGAATTTTGGGCGTAATTTTATATTAAAAGTATCTTAAAAGAAAGTAATTTCAAAAAAAATTTATATAAGCGAGTAATTTTAAAAAAAGTGTATTTTTAAGGCAGTAATTACAAATTTTCTCTTTTTCAAATAAATTTTTTATCCATCATAGGTCTGGACGATCTTACATGACATCTACTGATATATGACTATGTACCTTTTAGGTGTTTCCCCAATTACAACGATATACTAAAGTTATCCTCACGATGGTCATGCGGTTGTCGAAGCGATTAATTGTCGTCATAGGAACGTAGCAGGTTTCACTCAATTTTAGAGGACATCCTTTAGCTAAGTCGGTCTTTTGATTGCAATAAATGGTCTTTGTGGGTCGTCTAGGAATAATGTGGCTCATCTGCTTGCGCATGTGGATCCCCGAGTAGTAGGTAGAAGAGTTTGGATTGATAACTTTCCGTCTTATGTAATACATGCTTTGATTTCAGATAGTCAAATAATGAGGAGTTGAGGCCCTTTCGGGCTACATAAAAAAATATCCTCAAGATCGTTGTATTTTTCATTTTGGGTAGAAAAAAGTCATAATAAATGAAAATTTCCCAGCTTGATGTTTGTCATATGAGCTTATTGTAGATCCCTGTATCCGCACCCTCCAAAATAAACCTGATGATGATGAATCGAAATATAACATGATTAATTGTAACAATTTTGAATTCAGTTAAGTCGAGTAAACGCGAAATGTTAGTTGATTTATATGCTAATTGGATCCATTCAGCCACAAAAACAGCCCAAGTACAACATCAAATGGTACATTTTACACAAAGGTCCAATTCAAATCTCCAACTACTAAAATTTGGCCCAATAACCATAACCCGACTTTCGAAGCCTCGAAGACCCAAACCAAGTCCACACCTTAGCATGGTTAATTATTCTAAATCAAATAGGGCGCGGTCAATTTTTCGGCCCAAAACCCGATCTCGAGTCAACCTGGCCCGTTTGACCAAAACCGACTTTCGGTACCTCCACTACAAAAACTAAGTTTGCGTCCTAACTTAGAATAGCATTTTACTAAAAACACAACCGTTGTCAAAATTTCGGCCCGACCCAAAACCCGAGCCTATGTAAGGCCCATTTTTCAAACCCTTTCAAAACCTTAAACCCCCCGTGCAACTAGCCGCAAGGGCTCTTGCGTCCCTAAGACGCACGAAATCAAAGTTTATAGCGTTTTCCGAAATAGAAGGATGGAATCTAGCGCGAGATAAAAATCTATCTGTAGATACCCGTATCCGTACCCTCCAAAACTGACCCGATGATGAATTGGACTTACGCATTTTCATTATGACAATGTCGTTTGAATTTATCGATTTCGTTAATTTAATTAATAAGAGTCTGTTATCGCATTTTTTGATCTTTATTTTAGCTCCAAATTGGCCCAACATCACATAAGTAGCCCAAAACAACAAACAAGCCCATTTCTCCTAATTGGGCCCAAAACAAACCTCCTAACTTCTAATTCTAGGCCCAATGCCCAAAATCCGACGTTCGGAACCTCGTATGCATGAACCGAGTTCACGTCTTAGCTTGTTTTAAATTCTCAGTCAAAACAGACTCAAGTCAATTTTTCGGGCCCAAAACCCGAGTCAACAGGCCCCTTGACCAAAAATCGACTATTCATACTTCGAACACAAAAACTGATTTCGTATCTCAAACCAGAACACCATTTCGCACAAAAATAACTTTTATCGGAAATTCGACTCGGGGTCCAAAACCCGAGCCCAAACGAATTGGCCCCGAGCCAAGACCCAAAGCCCACAGAAAATAACCAAAAACATAAACAAACCCTGGCTACCCACTTCTCCTTCTCGCGCGCTCAACGGGCAAGTCAATTCGCACTGCTCGCAACGTCACGCATAATGAGAAGCACGTTTGTAATACCCCATATTTTTAGGGAGTCAAGTTTATGGTAGCGGTTTCGTTTTGGCGCGATTTTAGGATTTTGAGCGTTTGGTTTCGGAATGTGACGTATGGTGCACGTTAGACTCGTAAAATTTAGAGGAATCTAGTGGTGAAGTCAATTTTGGGTTTTGAGAGGTCTAACTCGAGTTGGTGGTCGCATTTGAGGGTTTTGACTTTGTTTGACCAAACAAACCCCTCCATCCACCTTTGACTTTAGTCTATTTACTTATCACAC
>JAUEKU010181375.1:0-18683 GCA_032274805.1 Gypsophila paniculata | reverse complement strand
GAACTACTAAGAGTCTTTCAAAGAAGGTGAAATTTCATGGGAAATTTAGGATTTTTTTGGGAGATTTTTGAATTTTTTTTGGATTTAATTTGGGGAAGAGAGTATGAGAGAAGATGAAAAGAGTGACGGCTAAGGAAAAGAAGGGAATTAGGGAAACTGGGAAAGAGGAGAGGGGAATTAGGGAATTAAGTTGTACAAAAGGCTAAAACCCAAAAGGCCAAAAGCCCAAATGCATTTATGTTGTACGGTCTTTCCGGACTGGACCGGTAAAAATCGGGTTCGACCCGGACCGACCCGGAAACTGTAATTCCATAAAAACGAGGACCAAAGACCGGACCTGATTTAAACGATTCCGGTTCCGGTCCGGTCTACTATTCCGGTCTGGATCGACTCTTGCACACTCCTACCACTAATCTGGCTTTAAAACGTTCAATTGTGCCATCGGGTCTCATCTTTTTCTTGTAGATCCATTTGCTACTTATTGGTTTGCTTCCTTGAGGCAAATCAGTAAGTATCTAGGTCTGATTTGAGGTAATGGAATCAAGCTCACTTTTAACGGCTTCTTTCCAGAATTCAGCATCTATTGACCTCATTGCTTCTTCGTAGGTCTTAGGATCATCATCAATCATAAAAGCTGAAACATTCTCATCATTAGTCATGTTAGCACAATCAGTCTCAGATAAGAAAGACGTAACAAACTCGTCTCCAAAGGATTTCTCAATCCTTGGCCGTTTACTTCTACACGGTTCAATAGAAAGCTCCTGCGAGTCCAACTGAGAGTCATGAGATGCAGCAAAATTATGAACATAAGTCATATTATGAGAAGAAGAATTATGTCTTTTCAAAGGAAATACATGTTCAAAGAATTCAGCATCTCTAGCCTCAGATATAGAACGATCATCCAAAGACATAAAGCGATAAGCAGCACTATTATGAACATATCCAATAAAAACACAATCATAAGTCTTAGGACCAATGTTAGGTCTCTTAAACTCGGGTAATCCTACCTTGGCTAAACAGCCCCATACCTTAAGGAAGTTAAGGTTCGGAGAGTAACCCTTCCAAATCTCATAGGGGGTCTGATCTAGCTTCTTATAAGGCACTCTATTAAGAATGTGACAGGCCGAAAGGATAGCTTCCCCCCACATGTCGTCTGAAAATCCAGAACTCAAAAGCATGGCATTCATCATCTCCTTATTAGCGCACAAGTGTCTTGAAGCTCCCGTGTCCAGAATTCAGTCAGTAATGTTAGCCACTAAGTTCACTTCCACTTCTACAGCAGCAATAACGTCATCATGCTCAGCAAGATTGGCTTGAGTGGCGTTTTGAATTGGTTTGTTTTGGGGTCCTTGGCGTTGAGCACATTTATAAGCTTTGTGCCCAGATTTGCCACAAACATAACAAACCAAATCTGGTTTTTAAACTTTGGGAACAGGTTTGGTGAACTTGTTGTTCCTCATCTTCGGACCTTGTTTTTGCATCACCTTACCTTTGCCTCTAAACCTGTCTTTAGAAGAGCCACCAGATTCAACAAGGTTAGCATTACAACGATTCACTGAAATAGAAACGGACTTATCCTTGAGGCGATTAGCCTCTTCGGTTCTCATGACTGACTAGCTCTTGGAGAGACAAATCTCTCTTCTTGTGCTTGAGATGATTCCTATAGTCACTCCAAGAAGGTGGAAATTTCTCAAGCGGAACATTAACTTGAAAAACCTCACAAATCTTCATGTCTTTATTGAGAACATCAGCACATAAGTTCTCATAGTTGTGAACTTGCTTCATGATAGGTTTATCATCAACCATTTTGAACTCCAACCATTTTTCGACGACGTACTTACGCTTACCTGCGTCATCAGCCCCATACTTCTTTTCAAGTAGTTCCCAAATTTCCTTGGCAGATTTGTGAATCATGAACAAATCAAACAAGGTGTTAATCATTTGATTAAGGATGTGAAATCAAGCGGTCTTATTGTCTTTCTCAAACTTTTTGATTTCATCCTCATTCCTCTTGACACTAGAATTGGGAGGCGGTGTAGTAGTAGCATCAGCAGTAGCATCAAAGATGGGTTCCGGGCAGTTTTGAACAAGCACATAATCGATTTCAAGTTGCTCAAGAAACAACAGATTTTTTTGAGACCAATGCTTGTAGTTAGAACCGTCAAGAGGTTCATATTTGGACAAATCAGCAGAGTTTTTGGTGGAAGCGGTTGCCATTGTTAAAGACATTTAAGCTTTCAAATTGTAAGAACAAAAGAGGAACAATGGCAAGATAGTAACAAGTTGTGTCGTGGTACCAACCACTGACTTGAAAGCTTAATCCGGTGTGACTCGGTGGCAATCACAATATACCGGTAGCTCCCCAAGGTTTACACAACAACTCACAAACACGTCCACTCGTGGTTGTGAGTTTGGAATTGCACACATTAAACTCAGCAAAAACTATATAGGAAAAATATGAATAGTTGTGTATAAAGAAGAAGGGAAGAACCCAATATATAGTAGGAGTTAGGTAGGAGAAGGATAGGTGCCATAATGGAGTTTACGGAGTTACAAAGCAGAAGTCGATGAAAACGAAGTTTGCGACGAGTTTCGAGTAAAAGCTAAGTCTATCGACTTATGCGAGACAAGTCGATCGACTTGACAAAAACAAGTTGATCGACTTAGTGGACTAAGTCGATCGACTTAAGCCAAAAAAACAAAAGGTTCCGTTAAAAGAATCAATCTCCACTAGTCGATCGACTTAAACCACAAGTCGATCGACTTACACCACTCTCTCCATAAAGGATAAGGCTTTGAAGCCATTATACCAACAAAATCTTCGTTCGACTTCCCGTCAAATCTCTTGATCGATTCAAATCCGTCTTCAAACATTGGAACACCTACATCTCAAGCCTTGAATTCGCCAAGCTCCATCATTGACACGCCATTAGTAACCACAATGACAACAATCCCTCACTACACCTATTCGTCTCACGCCTAAGTAACCAATTCTACACATTGAGAAAAGAGAACTTGGAGGTCGAAGAGACGATATTGACACAGAAGTTTAACGACATCAGCTATCGTATAGGATCGTCCAATGGTTTAATTTGCTTCACGACTACATGTGGACGCAAAATATACATTTGGAATCCCGCAATTCGAGAGAACCCTTGCGCCATAACATCCTACCTAGCTCGGAGGGTCTCGCGAATTAAAAATGGAGGTGCCCTTATATTGGGGGTTCGGGTATGACCCGTTATCCGAAGATTACAAGATTGTGGTTCTTGGTAGGGTGAGCTACTGGACTAGTACGACAATTGCGTTTATTTATAAGTCAGTGGAGACAAATTGAGTGTCCATCTGACGCCAAGATGGATGAAATCACCTAAAATAAAGTCGATCGAATAGAGTCCAGGTCTCTTCCTGTGCTTGTGGGCCACACCTTATATTGGCCGGTTAAGGCCATCTTCAATCGTAAGTATTTACTGTCATTCAATTTGATAACCGACTCGTTAGAGATCATACCCCTCCCGACTCAAAACCCAACAATTAAAGGCCAATGTGAAGGAAGAGATTTCTTTATATGTCTACTTAGCCAATCTTTGTGCGCTTGTTGGGTATGGATGTCGCGTCCCACTCGGCATCCAAACACACGTTCAAGGTTATTTATAGAAACAAAGAAGATGGAGCATCGTGGGGACGACATCGCTTGGAAATCGATGTCGTTCAAATTTGAAAGATTTATTAATTGTCTACCCGGTGGCGGACCAATTTTGCCGAAGTTGTTCAAGTTAAAAAGCAAAGGCAAATATCTGATTATATACAGTAAGTTCATGGTATGTTATGTCATTGATCCAAAGACAAAATTAGACGATGTCATTACACCCAAACATGTTAACTTCTTGTGGTATATACTACTGTTTGATGTTTATAGCTTGGACTATACTCAAAGCCTAGTATCTCCGATTCGACATCTTACATCTAGGGTCGGAGGAGGAGTATAGAGGAGCCTCAAGCGTAAATACACGGGTAGAATGGCAGAGTCAACACGGTGTCGAAAGCCGAAAGGTCAAATATAGTGAGGATTGAGGAAGGAAATGTAATTGATGCAAGCATGATTTGAAAGGTGATAAAGAGATGTAGATCAATATAGTGCTCCGTAGACAATCTAATCTACTCCGTCTATAGTTCGATTAATGCATGCTTGTATAAAGTTACGTGTATTTTTCATTTTAATGACTAAAAATAAGTTTTGTCACGCTATATTAATATGAAACGGTCTTATTAAAGATAGACGGTAAATAACGACCTCCAGTGAGGTTATACCAAGGAGATAAATCAAGAATTAAGATAATGATACTGATCATCATATGAATTAATAACTAAAATAAGTGATATGTAGTGTTTTAACTTGAATGGAAGGAGTAGTATTTCAAAATTAGTCACCGCCATTAGATCGAACAAATTTAATTTTTCATTCAACTTTTTGAATGTTAGTCATAGTTTCAAAATAAATTAACACTATTTTTAATTTTTCATACTGCATAAAATTTTTAACATTGTATATAGAAAGTACTTCGAATGATATAGTTAAGTTTCCTTTTTTTTCTTAAAACTTCAAAATTTCTTAAAAAGTCGAAAGAAAACAATGGAGGAAATATTAAATACATGGATAAAATAAACTCGAATTAAATTAAAATATACGAGTATTAATTAGATAAGGAGAAACCATCAGAAACCAAAAAAAAGAGTCAACAGAAGCAAAGAGCTTAATTCGGTCCGCATCATGGTTCGATCCTACGTATCATAGGACCGCAATCATATGGTCTCCAGTTATTTTTATTTTCACTTTTTAAAACGAACAAATTTTATCATAAAAAAAACCCGATAAAATTAAGAAATTTATGAGAAACAAAAATAAATTTTAAAAAAGAAGGAAAGTGAAAAGCTCAGAGAAAAATGGGTATAAGAGAATGTATCAGCACATTGATAACATCAGAGTGGTGCATGACAATCTTCGTTCTCATCATTGCTACTCTTTTCCGACCATATAAATTATTTAAAATTACGAAATAACTAGAATGAAATAACCAAATTTTTTAGCAAAAAAAAAAAAAAAGCAGAAGGTTTAGATGTAGAGATGAAAGTGTGTTGAAATAATTGAAGGATTAGAAGTGTTAATATAAGGGGTTAAGAAAACAGAAACCCTGTTTTTATTGTTACGTCCAGCCGTTATGTTTACATTCATGGGTTCTGTGGCTTTAGGCCCATTTAATTGTGTTTTGGATGATTAATCTATACATTACATAGTGGTTTATAGAGGTGGCCAACCGGTTGGACGGCCCTGTCATGGCCCATCCATTTGTAGGGCCTTGTTTTGGTTGGCTCGACACGGCCCTCTTCAGGTAAGAGTTAGGTTTGAATTGAGTTTTTGGTGGCGGGACTCGGCTCAGGTCGAGCCAAATAGATCTGGACCTCCACGGAAGATAAGATTATACATTTGATGTAATATCTCTAATCATCAATTTCTGAGTTTTCTTATAAAATTTTTGAGCTTTTTAAGAGTTTGTAAATAGAGTTCAAAAGTTTTTACATAAATACTCAAAACCTTTGAAATATGATGTATTACATCATATGTATGGTCTTGTTATTGGACCTCCACGACGTTAGACCTTAGCCAAGTCGGGTGGTTTATATCATCATAGTGTAAAGTCAAATAGATAAGCATGACATGACATGTAAACAAAGAAAAAAAAATCTCCCTATTTCACTTGCAATTAAGGAAAAGTGCACTTATGAGATTAAATGGTCAAATTAGAGAATATATGAATATTGTAGAAAAAGTGATGTCATACTTATTAATCACTACATCTGATCTTCCATGATGACATTGTACTTCCTAATCAATGTACAATCAACAAGTCAGAAATAATAATTATATTTTATTGACGTAAACTCTTTTAATTATACAATAGATATCCTGTGAGATCATTTCAAATCATGAGACATAGAACAAATGAACAAAAGTTATTTAAAAAAAATAAAAGCAACTATTTTCATGTGAGAGGTCTCACATGATAATTTGTGTTATTGTAGAAACCGAAAAAAAACCAAAATCATGTCACCAATCTATTGAAGCCTACCATGCATGTTTATTCATTAATAGAGGGTATACTATAGAATCTTAATCTATACGCAAAAGCTTTATCTGTGTACGACGAAGCTGCAAGGAATGGAAGCACACATTTTTATGTTTGATATGGCCTTGTCGTCTTGTCGACCACATACGAATGTCTCAAGCAAGAATTGTTGTAATCGACGAATCATTTCTATGGTTTGGTGGAATGACATCACTTGAGAGAGTTTTCAATGTCGATCACAAACCGGTATTTGACATCCCTCTTAAGGAGCCTTTCGATTGCTTCATTGGCATACTGAATCGGAATAACTTCAACCTTAGGATATATTTTATGGGCAGCACAAAACTCCAACATCTCCTGGATTGATTTTGAACCACCACTTATGCTGCCGGCAAATGTTTTCATACCTGTCAAACAGCTTATCAATTTGGATGCTTTTGAAGTAAACCAGGCAAATGGCTAAGTTAAGTCAGGTCAATTCAGATATAGCACGCACATCGCTTTTAGGTCGCTCTTTTTGGTCGTTTCAGGTCATATGTGTTAAGAAGTTTGTTGCTTTAATGCAGATAAACTCATGGGTTATTTCAGATTAGTCATTTTCAGGTCAATGTGGGTCAAATTAGTAGGATGGATTAGGGTCCGAAATTCAGAATAGTAAATTTTGCCAGGTCTAAATTGGACATTGAGAGTACAACAACAAATGTTACTCGGATTCTTCATTGTCCATGGTGTTTAAACATACCTAATGAAAGGCTGGCAGGACTGAACTTGATTTCTGAAGGGAAGCCTACCAAAGCATAAACGCCAAACGTCTTCAAAAGCCACATGTATGGCTCAAATGAATGATCTCCAGATGCAGTGTCTACTATGAAGTCCAGTGACTTAAATAGAGCCTACAACAAGCATCCAACAAGTATTACAAAGGTTCAGAAATTGTAAGGACAACACTAAGAAATTAAATTAAAGGTACAAAAACCTGGAATAGTTCGGAGCGTTTACCTTCATTTGTTGTTCATCAGATGAAAGAACAAAGTTGTCTGCACCAAGTACATTCAAGGCTTCGTCTTTCTTTGAGATGCTTGTGCTAAACACCGTAACTTTTAGCCCAAATGCCTTACCGAATAACACAGCTATATGGCCAAGGCCACCGAGGCCAATCACCCCTAGACTTTTACCAGGCTGATTCATGTTATGGCGCACCATAGGAGAGTACACAGTAACTCCAGCGCATAATAAGGGTGCTGCTAAATGTGGGGGAAGGTTGCCAGGAATCTTGTGGCAAAACCTGAAATCAGCACATAAGTATTAGAAGTTCAGAGTAGAATCGGTCCAACTCCTATATCATTTAAATACATTACTCTATAGAGAACTCATCAATTCAACTTCTCCTATATCTTCATTTTTATGATGCTCATGTCCAAAACTAAATAAGTCTGATAACGATACTGATAAACAAAATTACACCCTGAAATCGTTCTTACTTCTTATAAATGATACACCAAAAAAAAAATGATGACGAAAGAAGAACCCATTAATTGTAACTTTCCCAATCAACTTGGCAGCGAGTCAGCGAGGCCAAGTATAAAATGACTCACAACACGCAATATTAAACACCTCCGTGACTAAAGCATGAATCACAACTCCAGCATTAACGTGCGAAACAAAACTGATATGTGAAAACGTCAGAAACTATAGGAAATAATCTCCGATGGTTTGGTTAGATAATGCGAGAAGTGCTGAATGAGAAAGCCCGTGAATGTAAGTTCAAACGAGCCAAACATGGGAAGGCAAGCAAATTAAATGAATGGAACAAGTGGTGCAACTAACACAGGCAACTCAGAATCCTCATAAAGCTAGCAAGCAATCGCTCTTAAAGCTTTACATCTTTTATTCAGCTCCAAATACTGCGGTGATAAGGGCGAGATATCCAATAAAGAAATATTTGGTTGACCATTAAAACAGAAGTTAAAGCCACAGAAAATATAACATTGTTAATATGACGATATGAGGGGAGCAACATGCAACAATGGAATGCAAAAACAGAGTAACTTCAAAAAATGTATCCCAGTGACTATAAACAAGATTTGGATAAAACCATACGCATATAATACCCACCTTTCACGAACAACAATGGAACTAGAGTAACCTCCTTTCGTGACTGTACCATCAATGTCCACTCCATTGAACGTCACAACTGTCCCTTTCACACAAGCGACCTCTATCCCGTCATTGCAATACTCACAATCAAGGCATGAATTGACATGAGTTCCCACTCCAACATGATCCCCGACTTTAAGGCCATGAACATTTGGGCCAACCTCTTTTACAATTCCAACAATCTCATGCCTTAAACACCAACCGAAAAATACAGAAATCAGCATAAAAAAATTGCAAAAACTAGTCTAGCACCAAGGCCACTTGAATCATTAATCGATAACGACATACATACCCAGGCACAACAGGATATTTGGAGTCGTTGTGAAGGTTCCTCGTCCAGATTACATCGGCAAAACATACTCCACAGTGAGTAATCTTGATCAAAATATCATCATCTCCAACAGCTCTGCTTTGAACAAGATAGTAAGAATTTGCAACCTCCAAATAAGAGAAAAAACAAGGAGGCGTCCCACTTAGGCGTGGGAAACGGGTTATTCTGGTTGGGTCATTGTGCATTTGGGTTATTTCGGGTGCCCTATATCGTGTCATTTTGGGTACAAGTTAGTTATGTTCGGGTGGTTACACGTCAAGTCATTTGGGTTCCATACTAAGGTTATAGCTGCATATTAGCATTTTGGATTTTTTAGGATATTTTTGGGTCATTACGGCTGATTTGGTTAAACCTTCGGATTATATTATATTGGGTTTAGTTCAGTACGTTTTGCATATAATCCCAATTATGAAGCAAGAACTGGCAGAGAACGGCAGCAAATTAACAGCAGACAATTTCGTTGCTAAACCAATAGTAGAATATATCGGTCATTCATAACAAACTACTATCAGAATTTTGATGCGGAGTAGATTATAGGCAATCTAAATTGATTTCACCATACCTTCGATTAAACTCGATAGGTGACAGAACTCCAGATGGATCCCTAGCTGCCCATCCGACGCAGTTCGCAGCTACAGTTTCGGAACTCATGCTCAGCTTTTCTGTACACAGTCAGTAGCTATGTCAGGCAACTCCAGCCTCATCATTCAATCATAAACCAAATTTCCGGCAATAATCAAAGACAAAACAATATACGAAACTCGACAAAAATAATTATAAACTTCATACTTGCACAAAGTATTATCTCAAAACAAAACCCAACTTGTAAATTTCAGTTATTCTACATGAAAATTCAAAAATAATTCTTACATGAACACTAATGAATGTAAACGACATCCACAAGTAAAGGATCACATCTAAGAATTAGAGAAGAGTTGAACGCTTTACAAGCGAAAAGGCCTACTCCTCCCAATGGCAATTAGTTTCGGGATGAAATCTCATTTGGCTTGTAAAGTGGACTCACTCTTCTTTAGATGGACGCGTCCCAGGCCCATACATGTATTTAATAATACCACCCCAAAAATGAATAATTTCATTTGTTTATCTTCGTATTTTGAAACTGACGTAAATTGGTTGTTTTCAATATATCAAAATACAAATTGATCCATAAAAACCAATGATCCAGAGGAAGGTCGGTTGTTGGCTAATGATTTTGGACGACAAGTAGATCATATTGGTCTACCTTAGCTCCTTCTTAAAATAAAGAGATAAACAAATGATGATAACAGATGGGCTCACTACCATAAAACACACCTTAAAAAATTCGGATAACCAGATATCATAAAGAACAATGAAACACACACACAAGAATTCCAAAATATAATAATTTAAAGGTCGGTTGTAAGTTAAGACCTCTCATAAAACTCGTTTTACTTTAAAAACAACATCAATCAAAATTGAATAACTCATGAGTGTGATCCTAACTTACAACGGTAAAAATCTTGTCAACAAAATAATATAAGATGAGGCATTCTTTCTATGAAACTAAGTAGAAACATAACCTCAAATTGTTCAATTTTACAATTTATAAATAATAAATATACCCATAACGGTAACACAAAGCAATTAACATGTAATTATATAAAGCAATTAAACAGAACAAAATCATATGTAAAATAATTGAACCTGAGTGGTTTTTGGTATTGTTTTTGGTGGATAATAAATAAATCTAAGTCTACGAAGGTTTTAGTTGTATTTTGTTTATTTGTATACATTTTTTTTTCGATCATTTTATTCGGTTGTCTAAAAAGACTTGTTATTGTCAAATAGTGACTATAGTAATTTCAATACTCCCTCCATTCACTTCCAAACTCTCATTACACTATTCACGTGGTAAGAGTAAATCGATTATTTTCGACAATCTATAAGAGTAAATATAGTCATGTGGGATCTTGTTAAGTTCGTCTCTAGAATTACAATAATAATATCAAATTTTTATAATTTTCTATAATACAAAATTAAAGATATTTAATTTACAAATTGAGGGTAACTTTATGAAATGAGAGTTTGGAAGTGAATGGAGGGAGTATTTCATTAGGAAAATATATTTTGACCTTACTTCTAACATTCTGTTATATGCAAAAAACGTGTTCTGTTATATGCAAAAAATAAACGTATATAATTAAATGAAACGGATCGAATATTTATCAGAGAGGACTTGTGAGTAGAATGACTGGCGATGTATAGGGCCAACAAAATAGTTGATATTTTACTTTTGCCCACGTATGTGCTGACCTATACATTCCTCAGATTTTCCAAGTCATTTTCGAAATTGGTAGACCGTCTGACTGTCAACGAAACCATCTGACTGTCTTATGTGTTCTTATTGCGACGTGACTCTTATTGCGATCATTATTATATAAAATATTATAATAAGTGATCATGTTTTGTACACTAAAATCTGCCTGACATGTCAGATTGTCTAACGCAAGACTTACGGTTTAGAATTACATATTCTAACGGATTATTTAGAGCTAAAATGAAACAATCTAATGTTTATTGTGATTATTATCGAATAACTTAGTCCATTTTTACACCTTTAAAAATAATCCGTATTAGTTGACATGATGGTTACGGTTTAGTTAAAAATAAATCATGATACAAAATTGAGAAATAGGATTATACATCTGATGTATTACATCAGATGTCAATTGTTTTGAGTTTTTAGAGTAAGTTTTTGAAGTATAATTAGTTTTTGAGTATTTATTTTAGTTTTTGGGTATGAACTCAGAATCTCTAAAAGAAAACTCAAAAAGTTACGTCTGAGGCAGTACCTCAGATGTATAATCCATGAATTGTAACGAGTCTTCTCTTTAAATAATTTAGGTAATACTTCAGGGGTATTAACATATCGATTTTACCAATTACATTGATGTTCTAGATGATCGGTCTATGTACCTTAATTATTGTGTGGTTTAAATTGGGATTATAATTTGACCGCGTTGACGTTGTACTGATAATGACGCTACCTTTATAGTAGGTTTGGCCGATTCGGCCAGTTAAATTTTTCCACCATCTTGAAGGGTTTTGCTTTGTGTATTGGATCTAAAATATGTCTCAACTTAATACAGAATATTAACTTACGGCTATTTATGTTTTTATATTACTTATTGTCAATCGATATTTCCGTTACGTGGTGAAAAAAATTGGCTAATTACCCAGCATAAACAATTGACAAGATGTTAGTAAAATAATGAGTTGATTTTTCTTTTCCTTTTTTTTTTCCTACCAAAACTCTTATAGTCTTATCCCTTAAATTCAATTCAAAATACATGTTTTATTGACCCGATCAATGTGGTCACTTATCAAAGATAGACTTGGGTATTGACTATTGAGTATTGTTTTTAATGGCGATCAAAGAATCGACCATAAACAAGTGCAATTGTGCAAATGATGCGCAAGCTCATTATTAAGCCCGATCGGTCACATGGTCACTTCGGAGTAGTATTTTTGCGGCCCAACCCAATGAGCCCCCGTTTATTTATTTATTTTATATTTTTTTTATAGTTAAAGAATCGAGCCAAGGCCGAGTTATAGCAAACCTAGCCTAGTTTCGTCCCTCCTTCCTAAAAGGTTGGCTTGGGTCAAGCCAAAATAGTCCAGCCCTCCAACGGGCCGGGCCAATTTGGTCCAACGAGCCCTTGGCTGGGTCTAATGTCACGCATACAATAGTCAACCTTAAACTGAGTTTGTGTCAAGTGTTCTGTAATCTTTACCCTCTCTCCTTACTGTAATTTATTTTTTCTTTATCATACTTGTAAAATCTTGCTAACATAATCTTCATAACCACAAATTGTTATATAACCACAAATTGTTATATACAGAGTATTCATTTTAGCCATTGTATCACGATGCAAATTCATTATCTTTATTTCTTTGGTGATTTCAATGTAGGACATGTTTGCAGCGGGAACAGACACTTCTTCAGCAACATTAATATGGATCATGACTGAGCTAATAAAGAACATCTCATTTATACGGTATTTACACTTCATCGATTCAGTATTTAAAAACCTCATATTGTACTCTTAATTGTATAATTCCCGTATATTAAACTCATACTTTTAATAGGATCAGGGGCGGAACCAGGATTTCAAAGTAACTAGGGCCAAATTTAAAAATTTGATCATAATAAATCGTCCACGATTTACGTTTAGTTTCACTAACATGTTTTCGCCTGTTCGTCGCTCTTCCTCATTCTTCAAATTTCAAAAATGTCACTTCCGTCTTTATTATTAAACTTCAAAAAATCTAATTTGAATTAAAGTAAAGGAAAAAAAATTAAAACAAGCGATATATATACCCTTCAACTCTAGCCACAAATCTATAAATATATCAATTATTTTTTGTATCGACGCTCTATAGCATAAAACATATATTAAAAGATATAATCTGGCACCAGTTTATTTGTATAGCTTATCATATTTAATTATATTTTTAAAATACGAGTATTTTTCATTAAGACACTCATACTGAAGTTAAAAATTGATATTAAAAATTGATATTTTTATATAAGTAAATGTTTATAATAAACATTTAATTATCAAATAAAATTTTTACATAACTATCTAGATTAACCTTTATACTATGTTTTACCGTAAAATTATGGTAAAATTGTCTTATATAACAATTCGTTTAAATTTTTTAGATTAGTTTGATTGTATTATCATTTCTTCTTTTTCTCAATATATTTTTATTATTTTACTTTACACTCATAATTTATTAATATCAAATATTTTTGGAATTAAGATTAACGTCATCCAAGAGGATTTGGTCCATTATTTATTGTCAATTGGATTTATTTATAGATTATTTTTGTAAAGTAGTACGCAATAGGCTCTAATAATTACTTAATGTTTTGTCTTTATGCTTAAAATAAAGAGTAATTCCGTAAATAAAAGGATAAGAATAAGAATACTTCGTATGAAGCATTGGCCATAATTTGAGATAGCTAAAAAGATGGTAAAAATGGTTTATAAAAAAAAAAAGATGGTAAAAATTGTTGCTGAGAAGGATAGAACCTGGGCAACTGCTATATACTAATACACTAATTTCCACTAAGCCAAGATTGTTAACATTGATTATACTTATCCTAAAAAATATTTAAACTTTTCCCAAAATCTCCTTGGGCCATGGCCCATATGGCCATTGGGCCAGTTCCGCCCCTGCACTTGACTCACTTCACCAATTGAACTAGGTGAAATTTACGGAACATATACACTAAACTTACGTAAACCATTGCCCATTGGATAAAAATATGGAGCCTTCATTTCTCGGTATCCAATTTCGTTTCACGCAACATTATTTGGTCCATTTGCAATGACTCGCGGTGTGTGCCTTCATGGATACATGGGCGAATCAAGAATGTTTTATGGTGTATTGACGTAACAAAATTAACAACTGTTGTATACGTAATAGTTATATTTATTTTTTTACACTTGTCAAGACACATATTATAATATTGGATTATAGTGTACTTATGAAGGTTAATTCCACATTGATAAAGGAGATGAGAATTGATTATGTTATAAGGCTAAGAGTTATTCCCTCTATTGCCAATTGGTTTTAGAGTGAAACCCTCTTGGACTTGTATCGTGGTCTCTTTCTCTTCCGTATGGGCGTGGTACAGGCCTGAGTATGGAATTTAATAAAATTATAAAAATTTAATATTCGTATTTGTACTCATAAATACAAGATCATGAATAGAGGGAGTATATAATAGGATAATTACGACCAGAATTTTCCGTATAATAGCCTATACTCTCCATATTTTTCCTTTCTTTTTTTCTTTTTCTTCTCATCATATTGTTGGTTTTTCTTTTTCTTTTTAACCTGTCTTATTCCGCATTCAGGTTTGTCTGATATTCTGATCTTTTACTTGCGTTTGTCTTGAGTTGTTCTCGTTAATTAATATGATTAATTAGTACTTGAACCCTTCACATATTTGAGATTCCTCGGATCATAAACTTGTCTCCTCCGTACATGATTTTGTTCAGTATTTCTCTTTGCTTGAGAATTGGGAAGTCAGAGGTGAAAATAAATACTCGTAAGTCGTTATCCAATAATAAATATGGGGATTTAGATTGAGAGACTATAGTATTGAATACACGGAGTTACCATGCAATTATTATAGAATATGAAAAATTACACGTAGAAATATACTATAGATTATAGAGTAAATTTTGTGAAAACAATTTTTTATTTACAAATTGAAAATTCGATTATAAATAAAGTGAAGTATTAAATAGATGTTAGGGGGTTAATGACAATGATTTTTCACAATTTATTGTGAAAAATTATTTTTTTTTAGACTAATTGAAACATAAATTTATTGAGCAAAAACGCATAATTAAGGGGTCAATATATACTTAATGATGTGGCCAAATTTTAATTTATCATTAAATTATTATTTGTTATTTTGATGTTGCACTTAAAGCGTAGGTTGCTCTAAAGCGTAGGTTGCTTTCATGGATAGCCAACTAATTTTAATATTTATAAGAGCAAACCATGAGATTTATCAGATCAAAAGCAAATTTAACTAAAATAATTAATTAAACCAAGTTCACAAGTTGGATAGGAATATTAGTTACGGTTGGAGATACAATTCTCGTATAGTCAAAATATTACAATAATAGGACTTTCGTCTTGCGAAATCTATCCACAAAGTCGTTAAAAATCGATTTTTATACAATAAATTATAGTCATTTTCTTTTGCATTACTTGTATATTTGGGTATATTAGTGTCAAATTTATACTGCAACATGCAAAAAAAAAATAAATAAATAAAAAAAAAAAATAAAAAATAAAACACGGAATTTTGCATTGAGCAAAGAACACTAGTTAAACTTCATTAATTAAAGTGACTGACTTACACAGTTACATTAAATATTACAATAACTACTACTCGTACTAAATAATTAACTAACAAGTAACAACAAATAATAAGAAAGACTACTTAACCAATACCCACAATACTACTCATATATAGCTACAAATGTAGCTAGGTCAATTATAGATATTTTCTAGAATACAAATTAGGATGATAATTAACTAGGGGTCATAGGCTAATAATGAAAAATAATTATTAGATGAAGTCTCTTAGGCGGTTAATCGAAAGACTTGCGGTAATGTCTTACCATTGTCCCTCATCAATTGAACGAGCTCATTATTATTGCCATTAGCGGACCGTCGAGCTTCTTGTACTTGCTCTTCAGTGAGCAAGTCCAGAATAAGTGTTTTCATAAATGACTCGTCAATCCAGATAGGTTGGTCAATGCTACTTTTATGTTCAACCGGTAGACGAACAGTAGCTGGACGTTCTATCCACCAAAACCTCAATGCGGTAACTGCCAAATGAATATTGCAAGCACCCAAGAAAGTATAAAGATCCAAAGTTTTTTGTTTTTGAATTGACCCGAACAAACCCCGACTACTATGGAGAGAGATATATTGACGAGGTTAAGGTCCGTTATAGAGTTAAGAGCTCTCTCCACGCCGAAAAGCCATATACATAGACCCGGCATGAAGAAGAAGCTCGTAACTCCCTCTACACCAATCAATATACAGGGAAGGGTAGAAGCGAGGAGTGCAAAGAGTACTATGAACGGTTCAACCAACCTACCCTTAAAAGATCTTCTAAATATTTGGAGATTTTTGAGGGAAGGTTCAAACAATACCAGCACCGATTGGATTAAAGCAGCAACACCAGAAATACATGCTTGTTTTACGGTAGCATTTGAACTATTTCTGAGCCCACACAAAGTCGGTACCCACAAACCAATCAGAAACGCCAAAAAACCAATAAACGCTAACAGGGACCAACGTCTTTCCACAGCTTTTTTACAGCAAATATCGAAATTACTAGCCATGGTTTTTACAGAAGAATGAATAAAGAAGATTGTAGGTTAGAAATATATAGGTTATGTAGCAAGGTGATGAAGGATATAAGATTGATTTTTTGGATTATTTTGAGAAAGATGTAGGAAAAGAAGCACGTTTAATGTTGAAAAAATGTGAGAAATAAAGCAAATGAAAAGAAGTTTTTTAGTTCAGATGTAAGAGATGTTAAATGAAAGTTTGGAATTTATAGGAGTTTTAGTTCGGGAATGGATGCTCTCGAGGTGTAGATTTATAGGAGTTTTAGTGTGGGAGTAATTTGTAAGGGCAATCTAAAGGGCTCAAGTTATTTGTAACAAAATGAAGCAAAATTGTTAACTTTTCTCCATTTTTTTTCACCTTTATTTTTTGTAAGAAAAATACCAACCCTTGGATTACCTTTTTGATGAAATCTTAACCATTGAGGAGGTAATGGACCCTCCATTTTTTAAAAAGAAATGGAGAGGATTCATTTTCGGTTAGTGTCACGAAATACTTACTCCATCTCGATCAATAGTTTACGTACGTTTGTTTTTTGGACTCACAAACGATGTAATAATTCTTCAAAAATACTATAAATATATCACATAAAATATAGTTTTGCGATATCTTGTTTAATTTTTCTTCATGAGTAAATATTAAAAATATCAAAATTTTATAACTTTTACTATTATGTAAACTAAAAATATTAATAAAGAAAAATGAATGTTGGCAATTATGAAAATTTAAACGTAAATTATTAATCGAAAGGGAGAGAGCAAAGGACAAGAATAGACCTAAGTTCAAACCAATGACCGATACAATTCAAAATTTTAGAGCACAAAATCATTCATCACTCGTCTCAACTTGTTTATATTCACTCTCACCCTAGGTCGATCAATCTAACCCACAATTTCCCTATATCGACTGGCTTGAATCAGGTTAAAATATGTATTTATTTACATTGAAAATTTACATATTCTGTAGTAATATAATGTATATTTGATGAAACTAAATTTAAGTCTATGTTTATCCACTTCATTTATGTAATCCGTTTACGTGGTACTAGTAGTCTACTACTATCATAGTACGTAATTCATACTCCCTCCATTCATTTCAATTCACCATTTTCATCATTTGCACACTATTCATCTATGTATATAGTTTGCAGATTTCCTCGCAATATAAAAATAAATATAGTCATGCGTGATCTTG
Source organism: Gypsophila paniculata (assembly GCA_032274805.1). NCBI lineage: Eukaryota > Viridiplantae > Streptophyta > Magnoliopsida > Caryophyllales > Caryophyllaceae > Gypsophila > Gypsophila paniculata. The sequence continues at coordinate 941 of JAUEKU010181375.1, read as the reverse complement.
TTTGATTTGTCTTTACGAGTACATTATTAGTATTCATTTTTATATATTTTTATATTACGAAATTATAGATATAAAGTTTGCAAAATGCGTCTCGGCAAATGTGAAAAATCAAATGTAGTAAACCTAAGTGAATGGAGGGAGCTAGTATTCGTTTTAAATATGAGTGGTCTATAAGATTGTACACTAAATATATTCAAAAAGTAATGATATATACTACTCTCTCCACCCCGCTCATTAGTTTACGTTTGTATTTTAGTACTATTTAAAAGAGAAAAAATTCTTTGAAAAAACTCCAAATATATCAAATAAAATACACTCATACAGGATATTGTTTGATTTGTCTTCACGAGTACATTAAAAATATCAAAATTATTTTATAATTTTTACTATTTCTATATATTATGTACGAGTAACTAAATATTGATGAGATAAGATGAGTGTTGAGAAACCTGTATAAAGCAAACATAAATTATTGATCAGGTCAGGAGTACCAGGTTATTATAATTAAAAACATAACGAAGATATTTGCATATAGATATGAAATGAACCTACACTTGTGTTATATACCTAATTTATTAATTAAAGAAGGGTTTTTTGTCAGAAGGTACCTCACATTTAGGCGAGTTCTAAATATGGTACCTAACATTTTTTTTGTCCAAATGTACCTAAAGTTCATGTTTGGTTGTGAGATGGTACCAAACTAAAATTTCCGTCAAAAAATGTCAAACTTAACACCTTGACTAACGGATATTGTCTTCCTTTTTGAGTGACTTCTTTTAACGCCCAAATTCCTCATTTTCCTCCAAAATTTTCCTCTAATTTTATTTCTTTACTCTTATTTAATATCTTCTCTTCCCCATTCACTTACTTCCATTTAATTAATTATCTTCTACATTTTCTTGGTAGTGTAGCACCATGGGCAATAGGGATAGAAGGGGCTA
>JAUEKU010181374.1:0-29036 GCA_032274805.1 Gypsophila paniculata | reverse complement strand
CGTCTTAACCTTAAGACGTGATATTAAAAACCCACTTAAACAAAATGGGTAGTGCAAGTGGGAGTGCATGTGGGAGGGTGGGTATTTTTTGTGAGAGGTCTTAACCTTAAGACGGGTCGACCCGTCTTAAGGGAGACTAATTGATGATTTAGATGCTACTAAAGATAGACAGCTAGATAGAATTGTTGAACATGATAGATGGGGTCAGAATAACAAAGATCACCAGACAAAGAGAAAACATAGGTTAAAGGTCTTGTAAAATAACATGCTTCCTCTTTGTCAGGTTCTTATTTGTCCCTTTTGGAATAATATACTGTAAGAATGAAATATGCATACTTTTATTTTCTTACTAGGCCAAACTTAAAATGTGGAGGTGAACTTGTCACGCAACACTAATTTGAATGACAATCTTTAAGGTGAAAATTAAGATTGGCGTTGGTATTAATTACGGAGTATGTCTTTGCAAATGCTCATAACTCTGTTGGCAATCTGGCTGACAAATTGTTTTCCTTCATGTCCTCTTATTCCCATATTTCCGCTCTTTATATTCAGTTTAAGCATATCACATTCTTGGTTGATTTTTATGATCTCTATGTATTTTGCAAGGCATTTCTTTTTTCGTAAAAGTGTCTTGAGCTTGGGTTTTGGGACACATTGGAAACTTTATGACTGCTGTTTTGTTTGCCCTTGGCAGCTTCTGTAATCGTTAATCATTGTGCTATGGTGGCTCCATGCTTGTTTTAACCCTTCTGTAATCTTTAATAATTTTGCTATGATCAGAACATGTTTGTATACATGTTCTGATCAGCCATTAATGACCCTTCATGGCGTTTTGAAGGACCCGGACCTGCGATATGTTTTTGATAGTATATCATCCTTTTGATTCACAAATACCTTCTATTTTCCTTATTGGTTAGTTTATAAATACTGTATATTTTCCTTATGGGCCCACCCTTTAGTTGAAAAATGACCGTTTTGCTCTATTTTATTGTGTCAATAGGCCAGTTGCCCTTCGGCACGCCATTTTTTAGCTCACGGTTTGTGTTCAATAATGTTCTTTAGAATTTTTCTATTTCATCTGATCATTTGGCCAACTTGGACTTATACACCCATTTGTACTATTTTTCTTGAATATTGTGTCATTGTTGGGAAATGGAAAAGTCTTTGTGAATAGAAGTTGAGTACAAATTTCTGCAGGCAAAGGTGACATTTTTTTTTTGTTTTGTTGCTGTTTTTTGTTGTGATTTACAGTTCTAGCTATGATCGACCAAGTAGAGAGCATTCATCGGAATCAAGTGATCATTACCATCAAGTAAGCTTACTTACAACCTTAGTGGTGGCCATGTATATGGCTAATTTGTTAATATAGTAATTTTCAGCACTTTTCTACCTTATTTTTCTGTTCTACTATTAGGAGGAGCAATTGGGTTCATCACTTAAAAGACGGGATGAACTTCATAAGGAGGTTAGTGTTCTACTTGCTAATTCTTGACTGTTAAAACCTCCAATTATCTGGAGTTTAATTGTTATTTTTGTTGCTAATCCCAGTCTTACACAAATGTTACTTCTGCAGTAACTGGTCCAGTGGAAGTCTCTAGGATATTTATACAATTAACAAGCTTTATATGCGTTTTCTTACCTTATAAAAAAAAAAAAGCTTTATATGTATCTTTTCCTGGTTGCTATATTTCAGAATTTAAAAGCAAAGTGGTACTTCACAATTTAGGTTCTATAGTCTATATGGCCTTGATTTCTGGACTTTACTAGGTCCTCTCCCCCTCTGTATCTCTTCACGTTGTGTTCCACAGATATTTTTATCTATGTTAAGGGATAGAAGAGAACTTGTGTACAACGAAGCTAAAGACTTGCTATTTTTTTTGGTTTTGGGTTATTATTGAATAAAGCAAATGACTCGCCAAAATAGCCGTACCTTTTTTCAGTGTGAAAGTAACAGTAATTCGATCCAATTTCGTCCCAATTATCATTATAGGTCATCCGGAAACACTGAGTTGCGTAAATTGGATAGGTTGTGTAACACTTTTGGGTAGTCAACATCGAGGATAGTTGCCTTACCTTTCCATTTGTAGATACACTGGGTTAAAGTTGTAAGGAAGCATAGTTTAAGGGCTTATTTGGATGAGGGGATACCAAATCCCTTGTTTGGATAACAAATGGGGTAGGAAGGAAATGGAGAGGGATGGATTTGGAGGGATCCATTTTCCCTCCTCCACGCCTAATCCAAATCCCTCTAGCAAAAGAGAGATTTGGAAGCAATACTCCTTTCCTCCATTCCCCTCCCCTTCCCTCTCCTCCCTTTCCCTGCACTTTTTCTATCCAAACACTCTCTAGAAGGAAATTAAGAAGAGGAATATTTTGTTGCTTAGATTGCACGTTAATGTGGAACTCTGACTGAGCCGATGAATTTATCTTGTGGACAATATCATTCAGAGGGGAAAATAATAAATGGTATAACTGTAAAGTGATGAGGGCGAGTCCCCCGTACATCATGTTCAAGAGGGTAATTGATACAGGGGTTATTTTGTAAACAAATATTATCGAACAACTTCCATCGGTTGTTGGTGTTGTTGGTGGGGGTGTGTGTGTGTGTGTGTGTGTGTGTGTGGGGCGGAGGTGTGTGTCCATCTAAGCTTCTATCTGTGATTGGGGGTGACGGGGTGATGAGGAGACACAACCTTTCCTCTGTATGACATGCAGACAATGTCAGGCGCCTCACCCTCCATCTTAATTTAAATTTTGAACGACACACGGATACGGCAAACACGTGTATTGGCCAAATATAAGACAGTAAGACGCTGTTGCAACATTTTTTGTTTAGTACTTAAGCTAGCCATGCCCCATGCACAAAAAGGAGAGGAAATTTAACTCTTTTGTTTATTTTAACCGGATAGTACCTCCTCCATGCCCCCCTCTCGTCTATTCTTCTTCAAAGTGTTTCTTGTTACATCTTTTTACGTCTATTTTCTTTTCTATTCATACTCCTATTTGGCACTCCTGAAAATTAATTTGAGTTTATGTTCGATTTTGCTGTGTCAGGCACGCGTCGTGTTGTGTTGGCCTAGAGTCAGGTTAGACCCGCGACACTGTGGCTATGTGTCGAAGTAGCATAGTTCTTAGCAACACATCTATTTTATTTGGCCACCTAACTAATGACTCCACATTGCACCTACCCAACAGCCACCTGAACACACACGATTATGAAGAGCCATGCAATAGACACTATGAAGCGTTAAGGGCTTGGTTATCTAAAAATATCACATATCTGGAATATTAGAGATGTACACATGCATTTAAATGACCGAATCTTCAAACCGAACAAATACATAACATCCTTAAAGTTGCATCCTTAAAGTTGTATTTAGACTTTAACCACACTTGGCTGATACTAATCTGATGGTGATACGCGACTCAGGAGGCTGAGGAGGAGGAGGCCGAGGAGGCTGAGGAGGCTGCCAAGAAGGGTGAAGATGAGGGAGTGAAGAGCAGCTCACCTGTACAAAATGCCTCCTATGGAGATTTAGCTTCCAAGAAGAGAAAATCGTCAAGCAACAAAAAGCGTCCCAAGTATGTTTTGGTGTCCCTTTGATCTTTCCTAAGATTTTACTTGGTTCTTTCTTGCTTTTGTCAAGTCCATAGCTAATAAAAGTGATTTTTTCATTTTTGACCATAATGGCCTGTGGATAGTTGATGCTTTAATATATATGTACATGTCCTTTCAACTGTTATTATCGGTTACATTCTTTGAAATCTTAACTTTATTTTTGTTCATCTGGATGCGAGTGTGTGCTTTATTATAGGTCATTTAGGAATAATCTTTCCTAGCTGGCAATACAGTGGTAAGGTTGCATACATGATACATCCGATTCGCCCTTATCCCGCAATTTGTGGGAGCCCTTGAGGGCATGAGGTGATGTTTTGTTGTATTAAAATTCTAAAATCCCATGTTTTATGCTTTGTCAATTGCAGGAAAAAGAAAAAGGTCCAGATAATTTTGAACACTGTCCAGAAGAAGCATGCCCATGAAAGTGAGCATACAAACCCAGCTAGGAAAAGAAAACACGAAAGTAGGAGTAATCAGAACGCTCTTTGTAGTCCTGGAGTCATGGAAAAGTTTGCTAATGATTTGATGCCGGAATCTAAATCTGAGAGGTTTGTATCTCCTTGCTTCCTGGAATTAGCCTTCCATCATATTTTTTCTGGCATATTGAAATCATGCCTGTCGTCCATTGCATTTATCATTTCTATTCACTTTATTTTAGGCAGTGAATAGTATGCCTTTCTTCTACATGTAAGTCCATTGCTAGTAATTGGTGTATGTGAACACAGGCTCTTTGTCTATGTGTTTTCGTCTCTATTACGTGTTTTACCTTGCCGCTCCATATTCTTCTTTAGGTCTTAAGTCTTAACTTGTCATTCTATTCCTTCTTTTAAAAATATTACATGCTCATAAATAAAACGATTCATATTTTAGACTGAATTTTTCAGAAAAAGCTCCTCATGTATGTACAGGCTTAAATTTCAGGAGAGGTCTCATGATGGGTTATCCAGCATCACAATTTTTTGCATGAGAAATGTATTTCCGTCAAGCTTCGAAATTTATTATTCTTCGTTAAATCATAATATTGTAGGATCACTTTTGAAATTCGATATGTTTGGAGTTAATGTGGTCGTATCTTCTTGTTGATGCAATAATACACTTTCTTCCCTATTCCCAGTTCTACAAGATTTTAAACTGTCTATTTAGTTTGCGCATTGTTTTCCTCCGTGCAGGGAACTTGATGAGAACAAGGAAGATAGTACTCAAGCATCTGATATGCCTGCTAAAACAAAGGAGGTAGAACATTAGTCCTGTTTGATATTCTGTTGCAGTTATCCAATCTGATACGCCATGTAGTAAACTCGTACTACATCCATCCTAAATTTATTGTTCTTGTTTGATATTTCAACTTCGGCCATTAATTTCTCCGAATATATGAAGGGATACATTGTTAAGTTGACATGTTCAATTGATCAAAATAATTATTTCCATCGTATCATTATTTCAAGTTGCAACCTTCTTTGACTACCAAAATCGAATTAGAACTATATAAATGCAATGGAGGGAGTATTAGTTTCTTAATCTCACCTAAAACAAATAACTATGTTCAGTTTTTTTTTTTTTTTTACTTGAATGAGGCTCTGGCTCCTCCCAAATTATTTGCACAAAAACTAGAAATGTATCATTTATAGAGAATATGAGGGAGTATTATGTAGGTGTTAACTACAGCATTGGCTTTCGCATTTGTTTGTCATTGTCACACCAGAAGCAAAATTTTATTCCTTCTGTCTTTTCTTTTCTTAATGAGTACTCCCTCCATTCACTTCCAAACTCTCATTTCATAAAGTTACCCTCAATTTGTAAATTAAAAATCTTTACTTTTGTATTATAGAAAATTATAAAAATTTGATTTTAATATTGTAATTCTAGAGACGAACCTAACAAGATCCCACATGACTATATTTACTCTTATAGATTGTCGATAATAATCGATTTACTCTTAAGTCGTGAATAGTGACATGAGAGTTTGGAAGTGAATGGAGGGAGTATTAGAGATGTACACGTGCATTTAAATGACTGACTACCGAACAAATACATAGCATCCTTAAAGTTGTATTTAGACTGTAACCACACTTGGCTGACACTAATCTGATGGTGATACGCGACTCAGGAGGCTGAGGAGGAAAAGGCCGAGGAGGCTGAGGAGGCTGCCATATGTGATAGACTTCAAAGAATGGCTAATTACAAGCCTGCTACTTCTCTTAAGTTGCGGATTGAGAAATATAAGAATCCGAAAAAGTCGAGCATTTATCAAAGGATTGATGAGCGAGTTTATGGAATATGGTGGGTTGTTCCGGAGGTGCATTACATCGTCAAACCAAAAATACCAGAAAAATATCGTCTCAAAGGCGAGGCCGGGAGGCGATTAAAGCTTCATTTCATGGAAAGTCAGAATCCGGCTCTGACTCCTGCCAATATGAGAACCAAGGTTGTGAAATTCGACAAATTGAAGGTAATTTCCATTGATAGGTTAACTATTTTCTTATAATTTTTTTTCACTTTTTTTTTATACACATTAATTGCTCATAGCCTAATATTGTCTGAGGAAAAGACAAAATGACCTTTTTCTTTAATTCTCTTCCCTCCCACTATACAATTTTAAAGAGACTACGCTTCCCACCCCTGCCTTCCATTTAAATTGAAATTTATAATTGAAAATCTGAAAAATTAAAATTCTCAATTGACAATCGAAAATCTGGAAATTTGAATTAATATGGGACCCTTTGTGGCCAACATAGCTAAGAGACAAGGCTTCTATTGTGATGAAAAATACACCCCACAACATGTCTGTATAAATTCAAAGAGAACACTATAGTACTATACTCTCTCTTGAACAAGAAGAATCGGAGGAAGGGACTGTGCAAGATGAGAATGTAGACCAGGAGGAAAGGGAAATTGCACAGATCTCCGTCTATGCGCCTTGGCTGGTAGGCACCACTGCCAAACGATGAGGGTTCAGGGACAAATAGGGAGAAAAATCCCACTTTTATTGGGGGACAGTAGGAGTTCTCATAATTTTATAAATATGGGAATAGCCGCAAGGTTGGGAATGACATTAGCACCCATTGAGACCTTTAATATATCTGTGGCTAATGGAGGTAAATTGATCTATTCTCATAGCAGATTTCTTTGCTATCCCTTTGGGTGGGTGTGATGCAGTTTTGGGTGTCCAATGGTTGGAGACCCTGACCAATAACATGGGATTTCAGGAATTTGACCATGATGGGAAATGGATTATGTGGAAGGGTGTTAATAAGGCAAAACTCAAGGTGCCTTCCCTAAAATACATGAACAAGACAGTAGAGGAAGGTGGTTAGGTGGGTGTGTTACAACGACAGTCCAGAGTATTGGGGTAGAGTTTTTCGCCTTGCATTTTGCATATGGCCATACCAGAGGTTGCACCCACTGACCTGCAACTGTTACTAGACCAACCTGATGTCTTTGAGGAACCCAAGGGGCTGCCTCCCTTTAGATAGGGTCACAACCATAGGATCTCTCTTAAGAATAGGGCTGAGCCAATCAGCATTAGGCCATATAAGTATCCTATGCTGTAAAAACACAGTATTGAGGGAATGGCACAGGAGTTGCTGGAGAATGGGGTCATCTAGCACAACACTGGTCCATATGTCCATATGCATCTCCTAGTCCATATAAATCTCCAATGGTTCTTGTGAAAAAGAAGGATGGGGACTTGGCGCCTATGTGTGGATTATAGAGAGCTTAATAAGCAAACAATAAAAGACAAATTCCCTATTCCACTCATAGAAGAACTTCTGGATGAGCTTCATGGCTCACAATACTTTACAAAGATTGACTTGAGGGCTGGATCGAATGGCACCAGAAGATATTTACAAACTAGCCTTTAGAACACATCATGGCCATTTTGAATATTTAGTCACGTCCTTTGGCTTGACAAATGCCCCATCAACATTTCAAGGACTCGTGAATAGAGTCTTTAATCTCTATCTAAGGAAAATGGATATCTGTAATGATTTCTCTAATTAGCTTGGGCAACAAAAAAACATCACCCTTTTTTTTTGTAGGAAAATTGATATATGTAATGATTTTCGATTATATAGCATACTAATTATAATGTTTTTCATTTTTCTAGACAGCATATCTGATGCCATTTCTTCGCACCGAGTATCCCAACTTGGACTGTCCCTCAGATAACGTGAACTACATCAAACGTAGTTACGAGACTCATTTATCGAAGCAAAGTGATCTACATCAAGACACTGCGTTGGAATTGATGGCATCATGTCATGATAGATTCCAAATGGCTACATTACTACTTGATATGCGTAAGATATCACATTCTCTCCTTTTCAATATTATATAAGTTTCTCCCCGTACTGTGTGTATCCCCGTCCATCACCAAAAGGGTCAAATTCAACAGAAACATTGTTTCTCCCCGTACTTGGTTTATCTAATATATATTTCTGTAATTTTTTTGATAACAGGACATGAAGCTCCGAGGTTTGCATTTCAAAATAAATGTTTCTTCAAAGGTCATCCTGGTTCAGACAAATTTCAAATGCAAATTGATGACTTGTGGAAATTAACCAAGGAGTTATTAGGAAGCACCTTTTATCCCCGACTTGTGGTGAAGAAGCGTAAGAACAACATTTATTTGCATCAGATTGCTTTATTTGTAAATGAGTTCATGGAACCTACTCACAACTTGGTTCTTTATGACGATCTTAAGAGTCAAATAGTGACTTTCTGATTGTCATAGTGATTTTCATTTAGCTCTAGCTATCTATTTTCTTTGTAATGACATTTGTTTAGTGAATTGGTCTTTTGTTGGAAGAAAACTTAATCCAATACCAAAACCCATGGTTATTCCCTCCATCAAGCTTATGTATGGCTTTTTGTACTCAGAAATCTTGCATGCAAAGTATTAAACTATACTCCGTAGTTTGCGATTGGGGTGATGTTCTTCTTGCAAATATTATTGGCAGCATAAACAATATACTCACGAAGATCTATCACTCTGAAGCAATCCATTGGTAACAAGCCACAAACATCTAGCAATCTAAGAGTTTAAAATAAAGAGAAACAAAATTCTGCACACCATAGTACTTTTGCCCATTACTTTATTGACTGACTGAAATAACATTTATAGACCAGTGACAACTTACAAGCCAGGACATCAGCCTTACGAGGTATACCTTTTAATATCAGAAGCAAGTATATCAGTAGTTCAAGAGATTCTACAAGTTGAAGGGAGAAAATACTTTTGATTCTACATCAAATGTAACATTGAACAACTAAAATATGTACTTGAATACTTTTGGGAAAATCATAGTTAGCACCTGCTCTCTACACCATCACTCAGCATATAAAACTTGAACTGAAATCACAAAAGACCTTGATCACATCCGGAAATGTGTTATGGACAACGATATGCTTCACATCACCGCCTGCAGATTAACTTATTATTCAGGTTATCAATTGAATGACGAGGACAATGTCCATACACTAGATAAAACCAGAGAAGACCATATACATGCATAGAACCTATAAGCATCAACCAGGGTTCTGTCCTAGCTCCTAAGATCATATTGTCCTGACATTGCCGAGGTATTTCGGAACTATGATAGCAATAGACCTTCAGGACAAGATGTGTGCTTTTGGCCTTTCAAATTTTAGTGACACTTTAATATCATTCTTGCATTTTGCTCATTTAAGTCTGCTTCTTCTTCCTAAACTTGTACCTGCCCTAGCCTTTCATCAGCCCTCGCGCACCGGTCTAGGACAAGAGCTCAACCCGGTATAAAAGCAGGTACGCCTTAAAATCTTATGAGTTGCTGATCTAAGACAATGGGAGTATGGGACCTAACGCAAGAACGAATACAGTATACAGATTAGATGATTGAGCTCCTATTAACGAAGAATGTTCAAAATCAAGATTAGTTACATCAGAAATTGTTCTCTGTTTTTACAAACTACTGTCAACAGAAAACACATTTCACCCTTGGATCGTTTTCCCACTGGTTAAGAAAGCTTTTATACTGTATGTCCATATCTCCGTTTTGACCAGCCAAATCTCGCCTTCAAATTTCATCCTACAGCGATTACTTACGTTTACGTTGTGTAACCAAGAAGCCCACCTCGTTTTTACAATACTCGTAAAATTAACAGCTTTTATCATTCTCTCAAGTCTCAATCAAACAATGAGCATGAAAGCTCCCAATTCAACAATTCAACTTACGTTGTGGATCAAGCACAGTTGCAAACCTGGAATTTAACAGGTCGTAACAACTAACAAGTTTGAGAGTTTTTATTAGAAACTAAGCGGATCCACATACTGTGTGAGAAGTGACAGTAGTCCACATACATTTTTAGATGATCGAAAATCAGAAAATCATCTTTGCAGATACTCTCCCTAAATATCTGCATTTCTTCTTACATTTCTACATTTTTTCGGAACACATTTTTGAGATCCTTGATCCATTGAATAAAACTAAATAAAACACAACCAGAATTGCCCAATCACTGAATTCATCTTTAGCGACAGAAGGGTAGTTAACTGCGCCTAGGCAACTAGCATTTGAGACATACATCACAAATTGTAATAATCTCTTGTGCGTGAATAATCCAGTTTATCATCTAAATGTCCTTACGGATTGCCTTCCTTTGGTAAGACAGTCACGGAGGTGGATAAACGTGATGCTCACACTTGTACTCACTATAATAATAATAATAATAATAATAATAATAATAATAATAATAATAATAAAGCATTCTTGAGTAATGCAACATTTCATACATAAAGCTTTAGAAATCCGTCGAAATGAACTTTTTGCCACACTCAACAGCAAAAAGACATCGCTGATGACTTGCTGGGAATGAGAGTAAACTACCCACCTACAAACATAATTTAAATAACAAGGGGAACGGGATGATAACTTAATCTCCATGTCTTCAAATAACAAGAGATGCAGAAAATCTAGACATCGAGCCACTTGACCCTAGTTAGTCTTGCCGACTGCACGGGTTGACACCATTTAAGAGAGCTTGACAAGTATACTCAATATAAACGCCCAAATGACAACAGCAGGGGAAGCAATTGAATAAAGCCAGAAAGACTACCACCTGCTAATAAATGTAATTCTTCATCTCATTAAGAATTTCAGCTCCCAATGTGTCGTCAAATAAGGAGGCGGGGGAAGTGGAGTCTCGAGGCAAACGATAATAAGCAGAGCGAGAGAGAATCATTCCGTCTTTATCAAATGCTACTAGGGTTGAACCAACACCCTCGTCCGGATAAAATATATGTTTCATAACAGACTCACCCACTTCTGGGGGTAATAAATGCCACCCCATCTTGTTCAATTGCCTTTTTGAGACACTTAAAACAGGCTCAAAAGGAAAAAAAACCACTTCCACGTCCGGATATTTTACCTGAATCTCGCGCTGAACCACATTCAAGCGCCTGAAAATGGAATTATCCTCGAAAAAACATGTGGGTTCGTCAAGGTAAAGGAGGACATTCTTGTTGTGAAGATCAGACATGAATGTGTCTCCAAGCAATTGTCCCAGGGTGACTGATCTAAGGTCCCTGACCTTCCTTTCAACGATAACGTCCCTTGTAAAGGGATATGCATCAATCCCGTAGAAAGATGCAACATGTCTTCCCCAGAGATCCCCTATACGGCCAGCATGTGGCAAAATGATTAATTGGTCTTCCGTATTACAATGGAAGATGCGCCAAAGGGTACGACATATCTTGTCGTTGAAGGGAAATGTCCACCAAGATGAGCTTCTGGAATCTTTCAAGGCATATCGTCTAACGCGTTTATAAAAGGACTTGGGATCATAATGACGTCCAAAGGGGAGAGGGACAAGAACGATCTCAAACTTACGGCCTTTATCTAGACATTTCTGATAGATATCCTGAAGATCAACCATGAACCCTTCCTTAAAACCATCATAACAAAGGTATAATCCAACAGGCATACCCTCGAGGTCAGACGTTGGAATAGACTTGTTCTCGTCACCAATTTGTGACAGAGAATCGCATTGGAGTAATTTCCCAAGGGATATAGGAGAGTCGGTGGAACGAAGCCTAAGCTTGATTTTCTCGTCCTCTTGGTTAATATAATCAAAGTGCTCTTCGGTAAACGGAAATGATTGAGCTCCATAATCGTCAAGGAATGAAGAGCCGAACTGCAGAACCTTGCCGTCTGGATGTACAGCAAGACAGGGCACGGTCCGCATAAACTCTAGGGTGCACAGGTGAAGAGACTCGCATACATTGTCACGGGACTCGAAATCGAAGAAAGGTATAGCAAGGCAGTCGACTGATAACTTAGAAAAAAAGCTACCAAAATCAGAAATACCAGAATCAGGGGCCATCTTGACAACCACGACCAACTTAACATTATCAGCTATCCCTTGACGAGATAGTTCAGAGTATAACGCTTCAATGGATCGGCAAACACTGACTTCAGGGTCGTCTTTATCATGAGGCACGAAGAAACAGCAGACAAGGACGTATTTGCCGTCAAGACTAGAAATAGGAACTTTCTCATCATCTTTGGGAGACACTAGAAAGTTACGATCTTTGCTGGATAGCAAGGCCTTCAAATCAACATGCTCCCCTACCTCAATTTTATATGTAGAAACCTCCTCTCTTTCCACCTTATCCACCTCCTCCTCCTCCTCCTCCACCTCCCTTGATTTTGCACGCCTCTTCTTCGAAGACTTTTTAGGAATCGTGTCACATGACTTTAGGAGCATTCTTTCCACCTTATCCACCTCCTCCTCCACCTCCCTTGATTTTGCACGCCTCTTCTTCGATGACTTTTTAGGAATCGGGTCACATGGCTTTAAGAGCGTTGCCCAACTTGTCTTTTCTATTGACCTTTTAGGTATCTTGGTAGATGGCTTTAGGAGCATCGTCTCCCCTGGCTCCTTTCTAGGCATCGAAGCACTTTGCTCTTTTCTAGGCATCGTCGTCTCTATTGACTTTCCGGTCCTAGGCAAAGATAACCTGCCACATTTTTTTACTCAGTATCAATCCTTCAATCCTTCCTTGTATATAAAAGGAACAACTAAGATGCTGAGTCGTCAAGCTCAGGTTAATAGTGGAATTTTGCAAAAAAATCAGTTATTTCAAGCCGCATGAATTAATAGTTCATTGGTCAACCATTATTTATATTATCGCTATCATTACAAATTATCTAAATTAAAATTTCATACTACTAACATTATAATATCAGGTAAATAAGATTATACACCAGTTGTACAATAATTTTTCGACGCTAGAACTACAATTTGATTGAGCTTATAGATATTGATTCTGAGCTCATTAAAAATTGTTAAGGTCAATAAATATGCAAACGAGCTCAGAAACTTTACAATAAGTCAAAATCCGTATTATAAAGCTGAAAAAGTATATCATAATCCATCCACCTAATGATAATATCACAAATTAAAAAAGATTCTTCAGTTTGAATAATTTTAATTATCACCTAATTATTAGTTTAGTTGATACATTGAAAATAATTACTCCAAATTTGATTGAAACATTAAAATAAATAATTACAATTTTACAAAGCCAAATCAACTTTAATTGAAAATTGAAGAACTCGAGAAAATAAAAAGGAAAACGAACAATACGAATGAGAGAGATGATGATATTACCTTGATCGAAAGAAGAAACTGAGTAACTAATTAGGGTTGATTGAGACAAGGAGATCTGCTGGGTTGTTTGGAAATTAGGGTTTATCGAATTATCGGAGGAAATAGGAGAGTTGCGGAGTGATGCGTAATTGTTTTTTTTATACACCGAGTCAGAGATCGTATATTACCAAACCCGAACTTAATACGGTGTGTTAAAACCGTATCATATATTGCGGAAACCACATAATAGAAACCGTATGCTAACTTATCCGTATTAGAGAATCGTGGATTTACAAAAAAGATATTTCCTCCGTCCCAAATTCCAATCATTTGTTTACTTTCTACCGGAATATATATTCTTTGTTAGGCGTATTTTAATTTAAAATAAACAAATACATCCCAAATTGACAATAGATAACATTGACCGGAATGAAGGGAGTATTTCGGGTGGGTGAGCTGAGGGAGTTTTAGAATTTGGAGTTGTTCAACACCCCTGTTTTGGTCACAATTCACAAACCAACAATGGCTCACATATCATTCAAAACCTTCTCTTTAGCAAAATCCCATGTTTTTTCCTTTCCACAAATTTCCCTCCTTTACTTCTTTCCCACATTCAAATCCACCCAAGTTCATCAATTCAACATGTTTTTCCACATCAATTAAAACTGTTTTAAACCCAACAAAATCTCCTGCTAAAAAATTTACTTGGGATGATGTTATTCATGTTGGTCAATCACAATCTGACCCATCTGATCTTACCGGTTTTTTTGACAGAGTTACAGCTTGTAATCGCAACGTGGTCAGTTTTTTTGTTTTCAAATTTCATTATTTTATTGTAAAGTAGCAGTCTTTGGATGCAGTTCTCCATTTTGGGTCATTCGAAAACAGCCTCTTTGTGTTGTGTTGTCTCTATAGGGGTATAAGCCCTTCATAATTTTGTTTAGTTTTTCATATGGGGTGATGAATTAATGATGATGAATGGTGATTAACTGTGATTTTTCAGGAAAAGACAATGCGACTTTGTTCCTTTTATTGTTGAGGATCAAATTGTTGGATATATACATAATGGGTAAGTTGAGCTTTCGAGTTTTGAGTTGTTCCCTAAGGTGATTATCTCAGAAGAACACAAAGTTACATTATTTGATGGGTATTTTGAGATGTGATGATTGTGAAGGTAGGATTAAATTGCTGTTGAATTTGTATTATTTGTTTTGTTTTCGAGTACCTACTAATTGAAACATTGATTCTGAGTCTCTTGAGAGACGGTCTCACTTATTAAAAGTGTGAGACAAGTCGAATCATATAGCCGTCTCATTTGGGAATTATGGTTTGTGGGGGTGCAGAGGCAAATTCGAGCATAGGGGATTTAGACCTGTTATGTATTGTAATCGTACTCAATACCTCCCTCTTAAGTGCTAGGTTATGATTTTCTTGCTTGGCTGTGAACTGTCATTCTGTGTTGTTGGTTTCACTTTTTACCATGCTTCGTGACACCTATGTTGAGATTTGTGCAAGAGACGGATTAGTTTAAGATTATATCTTTTTGTTTTCCTTTGTGTTCTTGCTTGTACTTTTTTCAATTTTGGAATAAACGAACCCAATGTCAGCTGGATTTGGGAGCTTTAAACTGCTGTTGTGTTTGTTCTTTTTTCGTCGTTCTAACTGGTTTTGTAGCGTTTGGACAAGTCTTTGGTTTTGCGTTTTTTTAGGTTGTCGGGAGATTTATTTGGATTTTTGTGTTTATTTCATTATGTTAGGGACTTTAGGGCTCTACTCTCTATAGGTGATAGGTCCTTGGCCTTGTGAGTCGTGTCTTTCTACGAATCGAAAAAAATGGTACATCGGATTACCTCACATAGTAACGTCCTTGTTTTGACAGTCAACACTCGAAATAGTTACGACATTTCAAGCACGGAAAAAAAATTGAGTTTTTTTCATAAAACAGCTGAGTCAAACACTAGGACTCGCATTGTAACATAATGCAACCCTGTCTGAGGTAGAATTTTTCATAAAAATGTGATTGTGCGTCACTACTTGTAACTCACGAATTGAGATGTAATCCATGAATTGAGATGTATGTATTGATTATTTCTACCAAGATAAGTGTGATGTGCGGAACTCCATACCATCATTTCCAAGATGAGGCCTAAAATTGTGCTAAAATGACATCAATTGGCAAATACGGAGTAGGATATTGGCAAAAATTATGCCTATGACAGAATTCAGACTTATTGCATATTTTGATGATTTTGAAGTTTCGCTGCTCATTTGAGGAGTTTCCAGGATGTATTTCAATTCCCGCAAGATAACTCGCACAGCAGTCCTTTCGGTTGGCATGTAAGACTTCACCCGTCACTTAAAACACCTGGGGATAGAACTTCAGCAGTTGCTGATGTAATCAAATGCCTAGGCGAAGAACTGATTCCAGGTATTAGGAATGAGGTACTTATCTCAGGGACAAACATCGTTTTTTCTAAACTATTTTCTCTTCTTTTCCAAGTATTTGTGACAAGCATCCATGACATTCTTTCAAACCAGCTTTATCCTGTCACGTCATCCTTTGAGGAACACGCATTCTTCTCACTAGAACGGGCAGCAGCTCCGTATTTTGGGATTAAGGTTAGCAAATCATGTTTGTGTTTATATAGTTTACTATATTGTGTACGCCATCATAATTATTGAAGTTCAGGCGAAGGTTAGCATAAGATTAGAATGATTTAATGTTTTATTGTCTCTTCTCAAATAGGCGTATGGAGTTCATATGAATGGCTATGTCAGAAAAGAAGGTCAAAAGTTTCTCTGGCTTGGAAAGAGAAGTCAGACAAAGTCCACATACCCAGGAATGCTTGACCATCTCGTTGCCGGAGGATTGGTGAGTGACAAATGCTAATTTTGATATTTCAGTGTTGAATTATCTGCTAGTGATCTAATATCTGCTCACCGGTGTTTTCTATTTCCAGTGGAGCGAAAGATTGCCTATTTTTCTTTTTTAAGATCATGATAGAGTAAGGGAACATGGCTCACTAAAGTAACCGTTCTTTTTATTGTGAAGTAGCTAGAAGTCATTCGATGAAAATATCATTATGGGTCTTCTGGCAATCTCTGTGGTGTCAGTACGGCCTTACAGGTTAACGTTTTTGTTGTTGTTGCATCATTCCGTCTCTTCACTGTGATGAGTATCTGAGCGTAGTCTTGTTTAGTCATGTGGGTCTTCTTGTAGCCTGCACACTTGCCTATTTATATACCTAGTTTGATAAGGAAGTTGTTTAATTCGTATTAGAGAATCGTGGATTTACAAAAAAGATATTTCCTCCGTCCCAAATTCCAATCATTTGTTTACTTTCTACCGGAGTATATTCTTTGTTAGGCGTATTTTAATTTAAAGTAAACAAATGAGTGAGACAGATTCAATGATACATCCCAAATTGACAATAGATAACATTGACCGGAATGAACGGAGTATTTCGAAACACGGGGAGGGTGGGTGAGCTGAGGGAGTTTTAGAATTTCAGAGAGCAAATGACCCAAAATTAGGGTTCATCATCAAATGAAGAATGAGGCAAGGAGAGAAGTGGGAGTTTCAGAGAGCTGTTTGCCCCTCTCCTTTTAGATAATTGATTTAATTATCAATTATCTTTGCCTGTGATTTCACTTACTAATCAAACAGTTCTCTACAATTCACCTACCTTTCTTTCTTTTTCTCTTTCTTTTTTTCAGATGGTTCATCACCATCATCATAATCATCATCATTCATATCATAAATCATATACGGAGTATTATACCCAGTGCAGCAAGTGCGGTTACGATAATAATAATAATAATAATAATAATAATAATAATAATAATAATAATAATTGAGGCAGTGATGATAAACTTCGTACAAAGTAGTAGACAATCAATTTGGGGATTTAGGTCATTTTTTGGAGATTTGGGTGTTTTGCCATTTGGCCTGGCAGTGGCTGAACAAGGGTAATTTTGTAATTTCGCCTTGTTTCAGTTTGCTTTGTCGCCATAGTAGAAACCTTCCTCCATGAATGCCTTGTCCTTGAGTTGTTTGTCTGATGATTTGTGGATTTGAGCCTCCTCTTTTATCACATTTTCCAGTTTGCATGTTATTTTTAAGTATTGTTACTCTCGGACTCGGTTCGGTTATTCTTATGTAGGGTTGTTTTACGCTAATATTGTCTAAAGCGGATTTACATGCATATCATGACTTATTTAAGTGAATAATTTGTTATCGGAGTAATAATTCCCAAGTATAATTCGATTTTCTCCGAAAAATTTCCAATTTGTTGTCATTTGTGCATTTTGAGGTAGTAGTTTACGCGGCCATTTTCGTAAATAATACGAGTATAATTGAAACTCGGACATTATCTTGTAGCTTGTCTGCTCCAGCATAGATAATACGCTTTTCCCTTTTCTGGCATGAATTAATGAACAAATTTAACGGCAATTAGTCAGAAGGATGCCACTTCTCCTACATAGGATTCAAACTCCATGGCCTCATGCCCTTTTCTGTTACACAGAACAGTAATAGTCCAGAGCCACGCGAACTCAATCAGCCAAACAATTCCTTCTTCCACCACCAACTCCGCCAATAATTAAGCGTGACGATGTCAAAGTCGTGGAAACGTTTTTAAGATTATGGAAGAACTACACCATATTCCGAAGACGTTTGGTAGAAATAATCTCGGACACGTTTCGTCTACTAGATAGTACAACCCCAACTCAATACTAAAGTAAACTCTTGGAGCAAAATTAAGTAGGACTAGAGTATTCACAACTAGCAATAATCAAGGAACTGGTAAAGCATGACCATTTTTTTACTGATCACACCTATCATACCAATTCCGATTTCAGTTTAATCTCAAATGCGGTCGTGATGACTTGATCTTTGTCATTGCAACATAAATACATCTAACACCACCTCAAAATACCGTCACAATTTCTATAATTTGATCATATTTCGGTTTCATGGCTCGGATAAAATACTTAAATACAGAGTAATATTTTGAATGAGTATATATACTAACCTCACAAGGTATGTAACCATTTCAAAGTTTACTAATTAATATTCTGTCCCTGTGGTTGAAAGATTCAGGCAACTGAATTTTAATTTTTACGGAACATATTTGGTGCCGATATTATTAAGAAATATTCCTTGGCCTTATGCAGAAGTAAGAAATGGTATCAGTTCATCCCCAGCCCACAAAATCAATTTTCCTGAATTTTGTTCAACTTTTAACACTACTACTGAATTTTGTTCCTGCCGACTCAGAGTCGGAGCCCCGACTTGTCGGCTGGGTGTGTGTCGTTCAATATGGCAACTACACAAAGAACAGTACATATCAGGAAAACCTGAAAACCCTTCTCGGAGATCTGACAACCCAATCAGTCACATCTTCCTTCCATAACTCCACTCAAGGCCGAGGCTCTAATAAAGTCTATGGTCTATTCTATTGTCGGGGTGATGTCACCCCTAGTGTCTGTCATGAATGTGTGAAAGAAGCAGCAACATTTGTTTTACAGAAATGTACAGAAGAAAATGAAGCCGTTATCTATTACGAGCAATGCACACTGCGATATGCAAATCGGAATATTTTTTCCTTGGCTGAGTTTGTACCTTGGACTTATGACAACTTCCGCACTGCAAATGCATCCGATCCTGATAAGTTTGAACAAATACTTTCAGATACCATTGACCGCCTGATTAATAAGGCGTCTTTTGATCGTACTTCACGGAGTTTTGCAACAGGAGATGCTCCTCTTTCATCCTCTCAGACTTTATATTGTTTAGTACAGTGCACGCCTGACCTTACTAGCCGTGACTGCTATTCATGTTTTCGCTCTGCATTTGATGATAGCCGTAAACTGGATTGCTGCAGTGCACCAAGATTAAAGTTACTGATTTTTCAGCCTAGTTGTAAGGTGATGTGGGACACGACGCAATTTTACTCTGTTAGACCACCACCATCTCCACCTCCACCATCACCTATAACTACACCAGGTAAAATGTTGTCAAAAAAACATTTTCAAAATGAGGTGTCAAACTAACATAGATTTTAACAGCTTCCTGCAAATTGTGATGAAGCAGGAAAAAAAGGCGTAGGATACTACGTGATTTCAGTTGGACTTCCAGTTGTTGGCTGCGCACTTGCATTACTTATCGGGGTGATTACTGTCTTTGCTTTGAGGAGGAAAAGAAACCAGCAAAGACCAGGTAAGTAATCTAAGATGTCTGATCTGCTTGGATAAAAATAATCTATATTTTCTACTCCCTTTGTGCCTATCTTTGTTTATATAACTAAACTTAAAAGAATTTTAGAGGGAAACTTAAACAAATTTAGAACCCATTGATATATGATCAAACCACGCTGCGTTGAAACAGCCCATATCGGCATATCATTATATTTTTCGGCTGAACACTACATCCTTATATATGCACAAGTATATTTCATGATTTAGAAAACTGAATGCTGATCAGAGTTTAAAAGTCGACTGTGTAGTTTGGTTTTTATCTCGTCCTTTTATGAGGATTTCTCCTCCCATCGAAATACTTAAACCATTATTCACTGCTAATTCACCTATAGTTAGCCAGGCGGACAGAAACACTAATGATGCTCAGCAGTTTGATATAGAGACCATAAGAAAGGCAACTGGTAACTTCTCCGATGCAAAAAGACTTGGAGAAGGTGGATTTGGACCAGTTTACAGGGTACTACTAAAGCAAATACTTTCTCATGAATTTATTTTCCTTGCATTAGTGCTACTGGTATAAAACTGTTGGTGTATGGGGGAGTATAGGAAAGTAGAGTGGAGATTAGTTGTTAGTTTGTTTGGTTGATTAGTTGGAGTTTAGTTGAAGGAATTAGTTTGTGTGTTATTTGTAGTAAATTTTAGATACACTTGGGTACATATACAATGGGAGGAGAGGTCCTCTATTTATAGAGCTCCTCCTCCTCCTCCTCCTACATCTAAGAACACTCTAGAATGGGACATTCTAGAGTGACCTAGACATGTACGACTTTTCATATACATACAAGATATCTATAGAAGGTTCTAGACACACCTAGAACATTCATGATCCTCATAAAGTATTCTAGTAGCTTCTACATAATTCTAGAACATTCTAGATGATTCTACATTGTTCTAGAACATTCCGTATACCTCTAGAACATTTCGGATACTTCTAGAACATGCCAAAAGTCTCATACTTCAACACTCCTCCTTGAGACTTTTGGTGTAACACCAAGCTTGAAACTGAGGAACTTGAATATTCCACTTCCTTTTCTTTTTCCTTTTGTATCGCCAAATACGGAGGTTGCTCGATTTGCGTCTCCTCTTCGAGCTGGTAGCATGATGAACAACTGGAGCAAATGTATCTCCATAGTCTATTCCAGCTTGTTGGGAATATCTTTTGGCTACTCTTGCTTTGTGCTTGTTGATGGAGCCATTAGGATTCAACTTTGTTTTACTAACCCATTTTACACCAATCATCCTTCGGTCTTTAGGCTTTTCTACCAACTCCCATGTGTTATTCTTCTTTATCATATTTATTTCCGTCTCCATAGCTTCTTGCCATTCCTTGTGTTTGAAAGTCTCATCAAAGTCTTTTGGCTCCTCAAAAGTGAAGTAGCACTTCTCCGTCTCTTCTGCATCCAAATGAATAACGGGACATTCTGCATAAATTCCAGAGAGATTTTTCTTACCTCTTGCTCTCGTATCATTCTTTGAATTGTCATTCGAGAATGGAGAATGTGCATTAGGAGTTGATGGAGGATCATTGTTGATAGTGTCAACATCACCTTGTGGATGAAGGGGATGTTTAGGAATTACGGTCACATTTGTTTCTTCCTTCTTTTCTTCCCAATGCCAGGTTGCATCCTCGGAAGATGTATCCTCGAAAGTAGACTCTTTAGTCTTGAACTTCTGATCATGGGCATGTAAAGATCCAATTAGCTCCGTCACAGTGAGCTTCGATAGATCCCTTGATTCTTTAATAACAGCGACAATCATGTGGTAGCAGTCTTTGACGGCGCCTGATCTGGAAAATACTCAGACAAGGCATCCATGTCAACATTTACCGACATGTCAGAAAGCCTGTCATCAGGAACATATAATGAACCGGCTAGATCTGAGCCGTGAGTTAGATCCGTACCAGTCTTGGACCTCTTGGGAGGAGGGGCGGTCGGCGTCTTCTCCTTCTCGGCCTCAGCCACAGCAGCGGCAGGCGACGTCTCCTTCCTCTTCCTTGTTGGAGAGGGACTGTCCTTGTGACGTCGACCTTCTTGTTCTTTTGGATTTGGGGAGTTGGAGTTTGAGCTGGGGTTTGCGTCGTAGCCGCCGAAGTAGATGCCTTGGGCCTTCGGCGCGGCACGATTCCGCTAATCTCCACCTGGGCAGCCCCCTCATCCAACTTTTTCATCGCCTCAGCCATGACTTCGTGCGGCGCGTGCTTGCGGTCGTGCTGATCGGCCTTTGGGTGCTTATTTACAACACTCCCGTCCTGGCCAAGCCCTAGCTTGCGAAGGATGGAGTCAGATAGATCCTGGCCGAAGTGATCTACAAGAATCAAAAACAAGAGTTAGAGAAAGAAATAAAATCAAACTTGAGTATAGAAACATAAAGACGAAAGGGGCCTCATACCGACCCAACTCACCTTGTCTGAGGGCCGGTATGAGGCCGACGTGGCAGAGCGGCTCGTCTTGAAGAATGATCTGCGTCGGCGGCATCCATCCCTTCGACATGCCATTCTTCTCGGCCTCAAACAACTTCATGGCCCGTTTCTCATCCTCATTCAGATAGACCCTCGCGGCATCCATCTTGAGCTTCTTACGGGAGACGTATTTTTCACGCTCCCTCCGGTTCTCACACCGCAAATGGACGCGGCTCTGAAAGGATCTCGGCAGTGGATAATCCTCCGGCACCTCGACATAAACCCACCGGCTCTTCCAGTCCTTGCAAGACGTTAGCTTGGTGGATGTCACGTAGCCAACCTCCGTCTGCACGCTGTACCACCCCATGGCGCCTTGTGTAGATGGTCGAAGGTGGTGGAGCCGGGGAAAAAGGTTTACCGACGGGACCACTCCTTTGAAGAGACAGAGCCATACAAAGGCGATAATAGTCCTAACGGCCAACGGATGAAGTTGAGCCACGACGACAATCATCGCTTTGAGCCACGTGTTCGTTGAGAGGAAAGCGGAGCCCATACTCCAGCTGCCTCATATATACACCAATGCAACCCTCGGGAGGGCAACAGACGGCCTGGTCAGCCCCGGGCGCAGCAAGTCTATACCCCTCCCCGAAGTCGTAGTGTCCCTCAAAAAGCTCGGCCCCGGAGGTAAGAGTGAACTTCTCTATCCAGCCGGCATCAACCGAAGTCGAACAGGCCTCGCCGTGCGACGGAATACGCGGCCTCTCTACACCATCATAGGCCACTTCCTCCTGCTCGTCTGACGTAAAACCCGCGCCATACGCCTCGTCGATTGATGGGGAAGGAGATTTACGACCCCCGAACCCCACAGGAATGACAACCAGTGCCTCCTCTTCGGCGGAGTGTTGCGGTTCGTCCCCTTGTCTTGAGGTACTCGGAAGAGCGTCGGAAGCAGACATAGTGATAATAAAATATCGACAAATAAAAGCTTGAAGGAATGGATCTTTACCTTGACAGAGACAGAGCTCGCCAAACAAAGCTTCGAAAGATAGAAAGAGAAAGTTCTTTTCTTGCTTAAACTGCTAGAGAGAGAAAATTTTTTGCGAGAATGATGTTTGTGCGGAGAATGAGGGGCATACTGCTCTATTTATAGAGCAAAGCCCACTCAGATTGACCAATCAGAGCAAAGCCCACAAACGCATCAGCCAACAACACTGGGCCACGTGTCGAACATGCAGGGGCGGAATGTTAATCGACAAACAATTATGAATACCAATCGACACCACACGCTCCTCAGTATCTTCTTCGACACACTATTGATATCTTCTTCGACATTTTGCTAAGTACGTGCTAGCCGACGGCCAGCTGATCAACCAAGCTTGGCAGCACCGGCCGGGGGCAACCAAAGCACACGGCACTCCCAACCTTGGTCTCGGCCAGTGGCGTTTTCTTTTCCACATTCGATGTCCACTACACAACGATGTGGAGGGGGGATACGGTACGGCCCGAACATGATCAAGCCGATGGAGAAAGTTCAACATACGCAGAATACGCTCAGCATGCATCGAAGGTCCATACCACGGCATAGACTACGCTGGGGGCAAATTGATGGGGCATATTCTGCACCGGCTGACCGAGTCAACATCTTGACCAAGGTCAATGCTCAAAGACAACAAGTCAAACAGCAAACAGCCAGACCGACAGAGCCTGTCGGCCTGCTACTTGGGTCTCGACCAGGCAACCAGCCAGCCGAGAGACATATCCGCGTACTCACATCCAGTCCCCTCGGCGGTGGAGTCAACCAGGCCTGCCGGCCTGTCATGGGTCCCTCGGCCGAGGGTAGAACGGTCTTTTCACCTGCTACGTCCACTTGGCCACTATGCAATCCACTTGGCCACTACGTGACAAAAGGGGAAAGCCTATAAATACTCCACATCTCTCAACGAGAAAAGGATCAATTCATCCAACATCAGAATATCGTATCAATCACATAATCTGGTATAAAACTCCCTTATCTCTCTACCATACACTTATCTCTCTAAGTCACTGACTTGAGCGTCGGAGTGAGTACGCTCGGCCCCAAGCCGAGCCCTCCGTTTGTTCATCTTTGCAGATAAAGAGTGAAAGGAAGAGTCAACCGACGACATCGTTTCACAAGCTTCAAGTGGTTACAATCACTGCTCCGAATTTACACCCGGAACAGGGAATTTTTGCGTAGAATACAAAAGAGTGAAGTTAGAAAGGCGTTAAGGAAGATGGGGTCGAAGAAAGCGGAGGTACCGGATGGTATACCCATAGAAATTTGGAGGTGCTTGGGGGAGAAAGGAATCGAATGGGTAACCATGCTCTTCAACAAGATTTGGAGGAGCCACAAGATGTCATCAACTTGGAGGAGAAGCACTCTTGTCTCTTTGTATAAGAATAAAGGTGATGTTCAAGAGTGTACCAATTATCGGGGAATTAAACTTATGAGTCATACAATGAAGTTATGGAAGCGGATAATCGAGCAAAGGCTTAGGAAATGTGTAGACATCTCGGATAACCAATTTGGATTTATGCCTGGGAGATCGACTATGAATGCGATTTTTATCATGAGACAGTTGATGGAATACCATCGGGACAAGAAGAAAGACCTGCATATGGAATTTATTGACTTGGAAAAGGCATATGATAGGACACCGAGAGAAGTACTTTGGTGGGCTTTGGCTAGAAAAGGCGTGTCTCGAAAATATATTGACCTCATAAAGGACATGTATGAGGGGGCTAGTGCAAGTGTTCGCACTAATGTTGGGAGAACGGAAGAATTTTCCATTACCATTGGAGTGCATCAACGTTCCACACTTAGTTCTTTTCTCTTTGCTATAGTTATGGATGAGTTGACAAGGGATATTCAGGACGACATCCCTTGGTGTATGATGTTTGCGGATGATATCGTGTTGATTGATGAGACGAAAGAGGGGGTTGAGAGAAAGTTGGAATTGTGGAGGCATACTTTGGAGACTCGTGGGTTTAGGCTAAGTAGGAGTAAGACCGAGTATTTGAGGTGTCAGTTCAGTAACGTGGTGGGGTCGAGATCGACATAGGTGGGGAGTATTATTTTCGATGGAAATGTCGTTGAGGGGTTTGATTTATTTAGATATCTAAGATCTATTATTCAAAAAGATAGGGAGTTAGACGGAGATGTGGCTCACAGAATTAGAGCGGGATGGTTGAAATGGAAAAGTGTTTCAGGGTTTTTATGCGATAAAGATATGCCCCAAGGATTAAAGGGAAAATTTTATCGCACGACAATTAGACCTGCCTTACTTTACGGCTCCGAGTGTTGGACCGTGAAACATTGTCACGTTCAAAAGATGAGTGTGGCGGAGATGCGTATGTTGAGGTGGATGTGAGACCATACAAGGAAAGATAGATTAAGGAATGAGGTGATTAGAAAAAAGGGGAAAGTGGCGCCAGTAGAGGACAAGATGATGGAAAACCGACTAACATGGTTTGACCATGTGAAAAGGAGATTTATGGACACACCAGTTAGGAAGCTGAAGACCTTGAGATCAGAAAAGGTTGTTAGGGGTAGAGGGAGACCAAAACAGACATGGCAGAGAGTGATACAGCATGATATGAGATTTCTCGGGCTTGATGAGAGAATAGTGACAGAGAGGGTACAATGGAGGACTATGATACATGTGAATTTTTAGTATTTGACGTTATTTGAAATATTTAATATTTTATTTAATTTTAAAAAAATTATTTATTTATTTCGGATTTATTACACCTTTTTATCAACAATTTTCTTATATTTAATATTTGGTTCACTTTTAAGGTATTCTGAACCCTTAAGTTTTACTTCGATTTTCAAAATCGTTTTAATCTTTATTCTCGATTTAAATTTTAAGTTTTTATAAAAGAAATCCGGATTTCGATTTTAAAACCTATAAGTTTACTTGACTTTTGTATTATGTTTCACTCTCCCTTTTGTTTTTCACTTTGTCTTTTCTTTCGCATTTTGAGGTGTGCGTTCACCCATGGACGATTCTAAAGGATGATTCATGTCAGCCGACCCCAAATCATTTTGGGATTAAGGCTCTGATGTTGTTGTTGTATTAATTATTTTTTTCAACCGAAGATCTCCTAAAGTCTAAAGACGTATAATTTGAGAATCTATATTACCGTTTTCTGAACTACTAGTTTAGAGTTATTGCTAGTCAATTTTTTTATTTTTTTCCAAAAAAAGATACAAATGAGATAATGAAAAAAAAAAAGTACAAATGAAAAAAAAAATCACTAATTTATTTTACTTCATAAAAATTACTCCATATAAAAATTCCCACTCAACAACACATTTTACACTTTTACTCCACAAATACTACTATACAACCAGTTCTATAATAAACATTGTACAACCCTTTACATTAATCCGAGCTTATTTGTAATTTTTCTGAGTTTTGTAAGAGTTTAGTTTTTTTATGTTTAATTATTTGAGTACAAAATCTTTACAGGATAGCTCAGATTCTTTTAAATAAAATTCGAAGACTTTAGTACACAGCTCGGATTTTACACCATACAACTGCATACAATAGGTTGTACTAGTTTTGGTGCCCGGGCCGCGCCCGGACGACCTATTTATACTTTTAATATTATTTTTTCATAATATTTTATCCATTAATTTCAATGTTTTTAAAACAAAAGTACGATTAAACATAAATATATAATTTTTATTTATTTTTAGTCAATTAGAGAATTTTAAAAATGTTACTCGTAATATCTCAATTTTATCTTATAGTTATTTTTTATGGGATATCATTGTTCATTATCAAATAAGTAAAAGTTTTGAAAAAGTGTCCCTAAAACAAAATTACAAAAAGAAAAAAAATAAATGATAAAAGTATGTCAATAATTGTTAGTGGAGGAGTCATTTTTCATTTTTCAATAATGTTATTTTCTAGTAAAACTGCGGCGTATTGTTAAAAACATTAAATATTTTTATATATGTAGAAATTTTGTGTTCATCTAATAGTGAGACTGTTCCATATTTAAATATACGCCATCTATTTTAGTCATTTGTTTACCTTTTTTATTTTGGGAAGAAACTAACATAAATGCACTGTTTTCTTTATACAAAACTAAAATTTTTTTTGCGTTTGTATGATGAACAAGTATCGATCTAGTTCTAATGAAAGTCAATAGACTACAATCTAGGATTGTTCCTATGTTGTGCATGTTACAAGTGATTTATTTTCATATTGACAAAGATGGTTGTTGATCATTGCCGGGATACCTTTTGTTTATATGAAATGAGTTTAGAGTTAGAATAGCTCCAGGTACAATGTGTTGACTAATATTATAACTAGAATGTGTGTCTTGTTGCTTATGAAGTAAGGGATATAATTATGTTTGATTTAAGAATCATTCATACACTCAGTTTAGGCCTTTATGAAGCAATATTATGACCTGATGCAATGGTTGTCGCATGTCCTGTACAAATACCCTTATCGCAGCAAGAACATATCCTTGCGAACTTAAGACCTAAACTTATATTTGATATGTGATAATGCTGTAAAACTCAAATTGTTAATATTGGGTTTTAATATGATTAAACGAGGAATAAAACGCCAAAATATTGTTCACGTGAACTATTCACGAAACACTATTCACACGCAGAAAGTTATTGTTCATCGGACTCGAGTGTCAAATTTTGAAATGTAATATGTGTTTTTTTGAGTGTAAACGACATTCTAAACAAGACTGCTTATCACGGTTTTTGTTTTTAAGTCAGCTTCAGCCACCTTTAGGTTTAAAATTATGATTCTTGATTATTTTCATAATTATAATTTGTTGTTTAAGATTAAAGATTGTATCTTTTGGATTTAATGTTTTTATACATTGATCAAGGATGGTGTCGTTGAATTAGTTTTATATTTCGATGTTAAATTTGAAATTTATGAATCTATATGCTTGATACTTCTTAATTTAAGATTGACTTAAAAGGTCTAATTTGGATAGTTTCATACCTAATGTGATTAGGAAGCTAATATAATTAGTTTAATAATTGGCTTGTACTCCCTCCGTTCCAGTCATTTGTTTACCTTTGGTTTTGGCATAAAGACCAATGAAGGAGGTGAGGACCAATCATTAAATGATAAGTGTAGAAGAATGGATGGGTGGAAAAAAATTACTCATTGAATCAAGTCCTAAAATAGAAAGGTAAACAAATGAATGATACACCCCAAAATAGAATTAGTAAACAAATGACTAAAATGGAGGGAGTATATTTTATGCTTGATTTTATCCTTCTTAATTTGGTTAATTTAATTAAAATCTAAAGAGTGTATTAAGAAATTGTATTTAGGCTCTTTGGCTAGTTACGTAAATTATTTGTGAATCTGTTCACTTAATTATTGAAAATATTTGTGAAGATTGCTTGTTATATGATAACATGCGATAAGAATTTATTACATGATTGTAATGGTTGATTTTAGCATAATTAAAATATGTTTTTATGTTTGCATCGCACGTGAAATGCTTTAATTAAACTTTAAGTTTATGCATATTCGATCTAATGACTGTAAGAAACTTATATCACCGTGACATGAGTCTTGCCAAGGTAGAGCATTCTGACTAT
This sequence comes from Gypsophila paniculata, assembly GCA_032274805.1. NCBI lineage: Eukaryota > Viridiplantae > Streptophyta > Magnoliopsida > Caryophyllales > Caryophyllaceae > Gypsophila > Gypsophila paniculata. The sequence goes on along the minus strand of JAUEKU010181374.1, from coordinate 515 downwards.
TTTAGTTGAGCAGGTGGGGATGTGTGACCCATACGTGAGGATCGTTTTAACAGGGCTATCAAAACGGTTTTGGACCTTGAGGCATAAAATTGAATTTCATATGATGATATTCAATGACCAACAATTATATAAGATATAATTAACATGGAGATGTTCACCTTCATATTTATAATTTAGACGATGAGTAAAAACTCACTCAAGTCATAAAATATTTGGGATCTTGGAATACATTATTTATAGGAGTATGAAGTGCTTAATTGTCTTAAAAGGTTTAAGATAGTAACATATGATGTCAACATGTCACTAAATATTGCACAAATATTGCATTATAAATTTTCATATGTTTTCATTATGTCTGAAATGGGAAAAGTTGAAAAGCTCAAATTTTTCAAGTTGGTATTATGTTTTGAGAATCAGTCTCCAACCATAAATGAACATGTCCTTAAGAAGGAAATTCCTCAAAGCAATAGCACACAATACAGATTTTGAGCTGTAGAATGATATGATTTATGATA
>JAUEKU010181363.1:0-10321 GCA_032274805.1 Gypsophila paniculata | reverse complement strand
ATTTAGTTCTGCTGCATATAGTTGTGTAGTAATTTTCGTGTGACGGTCGTATGCATACGTCGACCACTTTTAGAGGTTTTAAAATGGTCGTTAAAGCGGTGACAACAAACATTAAAGTAGTCACTTTTATACTCAGAAACCGACTGTATGACGGTCTTATTTTAGCATTTGTGATAGTTCTGATGTTTTTGTGTGTATTTTTGTTGTGATTGGTAGAAGAGAGAGGGAGAGGAACAATGAAACCGGTAGTGGGAGTGGTGGTGTCGAATAAGATGCAGAAATCGGTGGTAGTGGCAGTGGATCGTCTTTTCCACCACAAGCTGTTTAACCGATACGTTAAGAGGACCAGCAAGTTCATGGCCCATGATGAGAAAGACGCGTGCAACATTGGAGACCGGGTATGCCTACTCTGCTTGTACTGGAATCATTGTCGTCACTGTTGTTTGAGAATTGAATAGGGTTTGATGGTTAAGGATTTATTGTTCAGTTGTTAGTTTCATTGCTTTGACGTCGAATTAGTTGTACGATTACGTGCTTGCCAGATTCATCCTTATCGAATGGGTGAATATCTGGTGTGATGATCGTAGCCGAGGTAAAGGATATAGGAGCAGAACAATAGTCTCCTTGTTGCTTTGAGCTGAATTGAGCTCATGAACGTAACGCTGTTATTGGTTTTGATATATTATTGCCTAGTCATATTAGCTATACCGTCTTATTCTTGTAAATCTTGTTTAATTCATCGTTGAATCCGTCTTAGATGTAAGGGGTTGCTTTGTGAAGCTCGATGCATGTATACTGGTGAATAGATGAATGGTGTACCACATATTGAACTATCTACACGACTACATCCAAGGGAATTTAGTACTGTCGTGAGTCCACATTATGAGCTAGATAGATATTCGTAGTAAAGATAGTTGCGTGGAAAGGCACGTGTATTCATCAGCTGTGATCCTAGGTCCATTAGTTGACAATGGGAACCTTGAAAGAGATGTAATTTTAGTGTGAGGGTGACTATAATGCGCCTCTTAGATATGTAACTTAATCATACTTAGGATCTTTGAGTGGCGGCCTACCATGTAACATCCTTTTAAATGGCAAAGAAGACGAGAGCCTGACAATATCATCTTAATACAGAGTAGAGGCTTTAACTTTAGAAAAGGTTTGTGGTAGCCACAAACATGTTAAGATCTAGGCTGAAACCTCATTTTTCCCCATTAGTTTCAACGAAACTAAGTAGCACCAAAATTAATTGAAGAACCTTTTGAGTTGGATGTCCCCTCGTCCAGTCCATAGGAGGTCGTAGGACAGGGATCTCACTTCAAGAACCCATCTAATGATGTGAAATTTTGGAGTCTTATATGAAGTTGCCTTCATTGAACTGATAAGGTACATCCTTTGTGCTTTGGCTGCCGGCTGTTTGAAGACGCTTTTGAATCCCTTTAGTCAGTTACTGTGCTTATAAGGCTTGGTGATGTTTAGGTCCATTTGGTTCATTGAACAGTAATTAGCACGAATCGTGCATCAATATTTACACAGCTGAATTTCTTGGCGTGCAGGTTAAGCTGGATCCCTCAAGGCCTCTAAGCAAACGGAAGCATTGGGTGGTTGCTGAAATATTAAAGAAAGCACGTATATATCAGCCACCATCGGCAGACAGTATTGCTCAATCGAACAGCAAAGCTGCGTCTTCCCCTGCCACACCATCGTAACTCTTTACCATTTTGTTTGTGCACTACAACTCGTGAAGTTTTAATCTTCTGGCGATTTTCTGCTCGATTAGAGTACCTTTCTTTTCCCTAACTTCGGAAGATTTGAAGGACGAGCACTCAAGCCGTCTTTGTAGTACTCATTTGTTATCTTTTGAGGGTTTCATAAATGATACGCGGTAGTCTGTAACCCTTTATTGAGTAGACTAGTATTTTCTTATCCTTCGCAGTCTTGCTGCTTTAGTACCACAACGTTTTATTGTCGCATGTGTTCTGCTTTGTGCTGGATTTACTAACTGAATAAAATGCAACTCAATGATTACGTTCAAGCCACAGCTGATCATTTAGCTACAGGTAATGACCATACGAGGATGGCTAGTGGTCTCGAGATTAATTGCAAACTGCAGGAAAATATCCGAGGGATACTCATCAGCCACAATGCTAGCAATTGAACCAATATAAAACGATTTACGATAAGCCATCTTTGACACCGCTTGTGATAACACCTGTGGATCAAAAATCCAAATCTAACACCAATATCCTTTTGTAATACCTCGATCCGCATACACATTTTCCCATTACCATGATGTTGAAGCTAGGGGAGTTCGAAAGGCATATGTCGAGGGTATTGATAAATTTTGGTGAGTAACAATCATGATGTTATACATTGATTAATACTCTCTACCTGGAAAAAAAGAGAGGAAGAAACGTCTTTTGAGTTTTCTAATCTCCCTTATCATGTACTCCCATATATGTGTACCATTTATGTCTCATTCACTTCCCAAGATGAGACGTAAAATGAAACAGAAAATTCGTGTGGTACTACATAATATATTCACTTGTGTTATTAAGTACTGTGCTCTCTAGTAGGCATGAGTTTCCTCGACCAATAGTTGGGCCAATCTCCGTGGTAAAGACAAGTAGATGGATACATTCTTACCAAGTTTGGATTCTTCAATTGCATAAGTAGGGATCAAACCCGACCACCTTTAGATAAAAGAGTTCTTACCACTAACACAATCGACTCCGGCTTACGAGTAGTATTTAGTATTAGTACTGGCTAGCTCCCATGCAAAAACACGGTTTATATGGTATTATATTTTTACTTAAATATAGTTTAGAAGAATATTCATTTGAATGTTAATAATTCGTGTATTGTAAAAGTAGGTATCGTGTACTTTAATTCTAATATTATAAAAGTAAGAATTTCGAATAGCATTTTTTGAGTTAGATTGAAGGTAAAATGTTCTATGAATTGATTACATCACAATATGATTATTAAACAATAGTTTTATTAAATATAGTCGAAAAATTACACTAAAATTACAATTAAAAAGCTAATTTAATATGTAAGCTATCTCGTTGAAAATAGTATAATTCTAAAAAAATTTACATTAGTATATTATATTCTCAAAAAAAAATTGGTTATCATTTTAATTTTAACTTTCAAATAAATACTCCGTAAGTTATTTCTTAAAGATGAAAAAATATGAGAGTATATTATTCTTCGATACGGAGTAATAAAAAAGAAACTTTTAGTTGCAATTGAGAGAATTTTTGGCGGGAAATCTTTTAACGTGAGAACGACATCTGTCGGAGTCAAACTGTGATACTAAAAAACCAAACACGTATGTTTAATTAATTTTATTTTATGCCTAATAGACAACGATGGGGTGGTGGCGCAGTTGGCTAGCGCGTAGGTCTCATAGCTTTCTTGAGTAATCCTGAGGTCGAGAGTTCGAGCCTCTCTCACCCCAATTTAATTTTTTAACTCAATTTTTTTATTTTTATGAAAAGTATTTTTCATTCCTCAACTAATTTTGTCATCGAATTTTCGTGATTTAGGGTCACTTTTGATAGGTTAGCTCTTGGTGGGTTTAGTCGGTATTTATGTCGAACCAAATTTCGGCAAATCTAACAAAATTTCGTCCCTTCTTGAGATGTAATTAAGACACAATATGATCTGAGGTTGGACACGTTTTGTGACTTAAAAAAACGATGTCATTCTTTAGTTTTATTTCAAGAATCGGCGTGGTATGTACAAAAACAATAGGCTTGTACATGCGAGTGAAAACCAAAAGTTGTCACCGGCTCACCCCAAAAGAATGAAGCTAACAAAAAGTCCTAGACGTGATGGAAACTACTAAAACTAGTCCGAAATATACATGGCCGAACCAAGTTACTATTGTGTCCTATGTGATCGTGTTAGAAAATGAAAAACACGAAAAATTTCTTGATTTCTCAGTTCGTAATTTCCTCTTAGACTTCCACTCCATGATTGCGTAAAGAAGAGAGTTGTTCGGTATAAGGTTTTTGTTTGCTAGCGGAAAATTTGTCGTGGGGGATGTATCGTTATCTTTTACCCACAGCTCGATTGCTTTACGATCATATGTATACCCGTCTGAAGCAACACATGGATCCTCCATCACAGCCTGTAACAAACAAAATGGCACGACATCAGCATCAAAATTGCACTTGTGGCTGCCTCTACGCACACTAATAAACAATTACGATAAATTGGTGTCGGTCTGTCACACAACTGAAGCATTAGTAAGTAAATAACGTCAAAGAATCCGAGACAGATAAGAAGTTTATGGTTCGAAGTTCAATTCCAAGACAGAACGATCGAATTACTAAGGGCATACCTGAAGTATAGGGCAGATGAAGTGGCTTGGAGGTGCTACTAGGACACCGGCATTGAAATCCCGGGCCTTTTCAGCAATGTCTTGAAGTCTTTGAAGCATAGGAAGAATTTTATGCAGCGCGTCAGGCCGATCTTTGCTCCTAATCTCCGCACATTTCAATCCCAATAGAGCCAGTTCAGCTGTCTCTCTGGACGGCCATCTTCCAGCATTTTTATCCAATATACTCACAAGACGGCGTTCCTTTATCGCACTTTCGACAAACTGGGTTATACCCTCAGCTGGTCTTGCTGTCAGTAGTTGCAGTATGACTATGCCTAAAGCATAAATGTCGGCCTTCACCGAGTTTTCATTCACCCGTTCCAAGTTAAGCATTGTGCAAAGACCAGCATCACTTATCTTGCTTACAAAGTTGTGATCGAGTAAGATGTTTGAGGGTTTTAGGTCGTGGTGAATGATTGGTTTTGGCTTGTTGCTGTGAAGGAATACAAGGGCCGAAGCTACTTCCCATACTATTCTGAATCTTTCATACCATGGAATAGGAGGTGTGTCGTTTTTTCGAAACAAACGATCTTCCAAGCTACCATTTCCCATGTATTCATACACCAGGCAGCCGTGTTCAGGACATGCCCCGAGAAGCAACAGCAAATGTGGATGACGGATTTTGCTCAACATCTCCAACTACAACCAAAGTGCATAAATCAGAACTAATAACATAACTTATTAACTTAACGAGTGTCAAAACGCATGTCCTGTATTAAGTACCTCTTGAAGTAATTTCTTGCTTTTAGCTCCTTGATCGGAGCGAAGGACCTTAATGGCCACCGAAGTGTGATGCAACTTACACTTATACACCGTTCCATACGACCCTTCTCCAATCTTAAGTCTGTCATTGAATGAGCAGGTAGCACATACTATCTCGTCCCATGTAAACGTACGGTATCGATCCACAGGACCTGCAAGTTCATTTTTGAGTATCTGTTTCTCCTTTGCGTCCCAAGCGCCTTTTACCTCTGCTTCTCTCCTTTGAAATGTCTCTTTAAGAGCACACTCTCGGGCGTATTCAGCTTCCTTTTTTGCTGCTTCGAACTTTTCCTTTTCGAGTTTTGCCAGTTTTTTGGCGATTTCCTCTTTCTCTTGTATCTGTTTGAGTTTCAGTCCCTCTTCTTGACGTAGCCTGTTTAGGTCGATTAACTGACCACAGAGAGCAATATGTTTCAGTCATATTTACTAAGGTTGTACTGAATCATGTTATGTTACTCTGAGAGTCTAACACGTCTACAAACTTACCTTCCTAGTAGTATCCTTTGTTTCGTTCTGAGCCATTGTATACATCCCGTGTATGTGGCGAAGCTCCATCCTCAGCTTCTCTACCTCTGAATGTATGTCCTTCTGGTAAACATGAGCACGACGGATCAAACCCTCGATGACTTGAGTAGGTAAGGCATTCACTTAATAATTAGTGTAGCATGAGTTTGTCTCATTGTATGAGATGGTTCAGAAGTTGTCAAGTGAATTCGGAATATACACGTCAAATGATATTATTCTTAGTCTCTTACAAGAATTTGTGTACGACCCTGACCTGTTGATCTTCGATGGAAGCTATTGAATGACATGTCGAGATGGATGCTTGATCAGTAAACCAGGAATCATTATCTTCACTTATGCTGCTCAGGTTAACAGCAGACCTGAGACCGACACTCAAAGAATCATCTACATCTTCTGCACAAGCAGTTTTGAAACTGTTGCACTCTGGTGAATGTCTGCTTGGATGATTGGATTCATTATTCACTTTAGAGCTGGAATCAAGGGGCTTTGACCGCCCTGGAAGAGAGGCGAAAGAAGATTCCGAGGTAGTTGAACCAGATCCTGTCAAGATAAATTACCATTAGAAAGTTTTATACCCAAGTAACAATAAAATTCTAAACCTCAGAAATCGATCATTCAAGTCTTGGGTCAATATTAGGTCCAAAATTCAGGTCGGCTTATAATTGATTTGCTTTTTTTTTTTTTGTGTCTCGGGTTAGTTTTGCCTCGTCTAATTCTAAAATGCGTGGAAGTAATGAAATCAAATGCTGCAGAAAGATGTAAGCAAACTACTAATTCTACAATCGAAAGAGTTGCTGCAATTCTCGACTCAATTTCATTATAGGTCACCCGACTACGGACTTTCCCTTCTGTGTATTCATATAATTCAATCTATATATTATGAACAGACTGCGCATATCTGACCCCTTTAAACTAGAAAGTGTAAATTCGTGAAAATCACCTATTGAGCTGTTTGTATATCTTGATGAAGTGAACGCAGAGTCGGGAGCACTGCTGTTATTCTCTATAGAAGTCCTGTGTGTTTGATCACTGTCTGATGGACGCAACGACTCCAACTTTCCCTTGTAAACCACGTAAACTGTGCAGAAACTCGGCGCAGTTTCTGATATCACTGAGGACAGTAATTGTCCCTTGATTTTCCTGCATAGCTCTTTCATGTTATAGATTGAAACAAGAGTTATTTACTTATATTAGAATACTTGTTATCAATCAGTCCGACAGAAAATACTTCTAATGAAAAGGCTCCCATCATAGGCGAGTAAGTGTCAAGGGAAAAGGGTTAGTCGGATGTATGCAGCCATGTAATTATATCTCGGTTTGAAACAGTGGCTGCTGCCTATTCTCAGTCGTTGAGACACAAATGCAACCGAAACAAAATAGGGAGGCACGATGCAGCATCACGACCGTGATTTTTGACCATGCATGCAGCCTAATCTTGTCGGAATACAATGAAATTGTTTTCAGATGACTCAGACCAAAATTGCGGGTTGAAATTCACAATAAAGAAATAGTAGACGATCAAAATCGACTTACTGTCAGGAGAAGTGCATTAACCTTCTGAATCACTGACAGTAAATCATCGAAAATAACATTTGTGCAGGTCTACAGCAATTGAAAGCAATGACTGTTGGCAATACCTGGCGAACAAGCTGTTGATAGACACCCCAATCACGAGATCCTTTATTCCACCTCCCGCTACCTCCTTTGATATCGCAGTCCAAATTTCATCCGACTCAAGTAACACCACTTCTGCCAAAACCTGCACAAACAGGAGCATGTTATATACATCAGTCCATGTTAAACTTCTCGTGTCGCCTGTTCACACGACACTCTGTACAGAAGAACAGAATGCAACTCTTCATTTTAGGCCAAAAACATTACGTCTTTTTTAATCCTTTTACCAATCAAGACTGTCGTGTCGACACAAACCAGCATTCGACAGTTGCAGCAAACACTAACCTTTTTATTCGTCAGCATTTTTCGGTATGGAAGAATCATCTCATGTTTTTGCCACTCTATTTCCTGCTTATAAGCAGTTACCACATCATCCCTCACCTGTGGAAGAGGGATCAAGTTCCCCACTGCACCCAATCAAAGCACACATGTCAAATTCACGGATTTGGGCCGGCTTTGTCACGTCAAAATCATTATACAAGTCGAGTTGGTTTCGGCCCAGGTCCTTGATCAGCAAGGTTAATTGTCTGTTTGTCATTCTAATTTTTAGACTATAATGATATATGTTGTCGGGTCAGGTCAGGTCAGGTCAGGTTAGATAATACTTACTTGCGGTAGGAACCCCGGTAATCTTAGAGTAAACATGAATTAACTTGAATGAGACATTATCTAGAGCACCAAATTTTTCCAAAGCCCAATTAACAATGTGTTTGCTCTTTGATTTTCCATTCAATGCAATTGCTATTACTCTTGACCCACACAACCCTTTTCCTTTCTCTCCACCATTTTTCGGCTCCATCTCGACTTTAGAAACTTCTTCAAAAATTTCGCCCACAAATTTTTCTGCAACCCAAAAACTATAAACTCGTTTTTCCTCTTTTTACCACGTGTCCTTTGCTAACAGCCGTGACTATACCAGACCTCACCTGGTTAGTTAAAAAGTTAATAAGTAAAGTTATGAAGAAATGTGTACACGTGAGCCACACGTACCCAATTGGACCGTTTTAGAGACCCTAGGGTAATATATCAAAAATGACCGAAAAACATGATATACGAAAAACCCGAGAAATAAAAACTTTCGAATATGAATGAAATTTTATGTAATATAATGTAGTGCTCAAAAGAGCATGAAAAGGAAAAGAACAAAATTGCGTAACAAATGACGTACAAAATGTGAAACTAAAATGACATAAGTTGATAATATTAATATAAATGATAAAAATTCTCATGTACAAAAAAAGATGTTTGACTAATTAGTCATGCTATTAATTAAGTATAATTAGCATGGAATATACTAGGATTTATTTGTTACAATATTCAACGTGTATTCTATATTAGAGAATATTACTCAATATAATCAGTGGATTACGACTAAGTGTGTGTCTCAGACATTTTCTATCTATTGACCAGTTAAAAGTGTTATTATATATTTGGTCCGATCGGTCTGATTCATTCGTTTCATTACGTTTACTTTTGAGGCGGTTTTGTAGGAGTAGTACGCGAGTGAGTGAAAAATAGTCGTTAGTTATTTGAATGTTAAGACAGAAAATTTAGCTATGAGCCTTTGATCGTCAAAGGAATGTGGAGAAATAGATTAATATTTTTGGAAAGTAAAACGTAAAGAAATAGATGAATTGGGACGAGAATTAATTGTAATTGTAATTTAGTCATTGCCAACCCTAGGCATGAGATCGTGTATGCTTTGAGTAGACATATTGAAGTGTATCGACGTTTCATAGTTCTAGAATATATTGAATTGGAAAAGCTCATTTTAATATGTAGTCTACGGTAGTTTGTGTGATGGGTAATTTTAGACCTTAAAAAAATTGAATTGATTACAAAATTCGATTTAATTTGTATTTAATTGGTGATTATGAAATTGTGAATATGATTCGAAATTCAAAACCTATCGTAAATCAACAAATATAAATAATTGTATATCTAAAACATACTCGGATCGATCCTCAAAGGCTCAATGTCTCGTTCAAGTTCAACGCAATGTAACTCAACTTTAAACACATCCAAACTGACTAAAACACTACTCGAATTATTAGTCTGATTCATATTCATCTAAAATATCCCGTATATGAAGTCGAATTTTTGTAACCTAAAAGTAGTAATTGTGTTGACATGAGGTACAAACTGATAAGCAAAAGGCAACAACAATAAGAGGAACAAACGTTCAATCACAATTCACAAATGAGATAAGATAACATATTCATGATCACAAATTTTAGGGTGGGACGGTGTTACGATAAACTTGAAGTAGTCCTTATTAACCCACATGTGAGATCCCACATTGATTATGGAGGAAAAAAATGCTTACTTTATAAACTAAGGGGCTACTCCTCCTATCACCAATTGGTTTTGGGATGAAACCCTCTTGAGCTTATCGAGTGGGCTAACTTTCCTCCTTTACGGGTATCAGAGCCCATGGTTATTTCATGGGTCTCTTATTAAAGAAAAAACTGGGCCTAGTAATGTCACCCTACAAATTACAGGCAGGCCGATTATGCCATGGAGAGGCAACTAAGGGACTACTCCTCCCGTGCTAATTGGTTTTGGAATGAAACCCTCTCGGACTTATCGAGTGGGCTAACTTTCCTCTTTTACAGGTGTAGCCCAAACCCTTAATTTCACATCGTGAGACCTCTCACATAAGAGGGTAATTAATGGGTATTTTTTTTTTTGTTTGAAAATTAATAGATCTCACGATGTGAGACGGTCTCACAAGAGACTTGCTGATCATGAACGTAACCATATTGGCATTACATTGGGATAGAGATCAACACCACAACCATTATTAAAAATTGTCGATACTAGTTTCACAAAAAGCAATTACTTGAACGGTTCCACAAATATAACCGTCCTAAGGGCATTCACAATAGACAAGCCTCTCTAGAGGTTTGTCACATGACACCTCACCAAACTAACAAACCTCTCCAACAACAAACTCATGCATAACAATAG
>JAUEKU010181352.1:0-10323 GCA_032274805.1 Gypsophila paniculata | reverse complement strand
TTCCTTAAATCCAATCATTTATATTCATTTTTCTCTTTATTTTCCTATATTACTTCTCTAAAATGTTCATTTCTAAAATATATATATGAAAAAATATCCAAAATTTTCAAAATTTTCCAAAAAAAGTGGTGGGTGCCATGGCACCCCCACTAAAAACGCCCATGATTGCGACTCCTATAACGCCAAAAAAATAGGAAATTTATATGAACAAGTTGACACTAAAATCAACTGTGTCCACAAGAATGGCGTGCGTTCAGTGGGGTTGGTTTTGGTTAGTGTTTTTCTTTTCTACAGAGACAGTGATTTCATCCCAAATTGTGACCACTTCATAATAACTTTACACACACAAAAGAAGTATAAAGAATAATATATTATAAACCTCAAATATTTGAACATTTCTACCTTTGATCTTCTAGATGTGGTACTTCAACTCTCGTATGCGAAAGTTTGCTTGTGAGTGGACGGTGGTCAGTTAACGCTCATTGTGACCACGCTAACGCTTCTTGTGATCAATTTTAGAGTATTACACAAAGGATCATATTGGTCATAACAAGCATTAATATAGTGACTTTATACTCACAGGCAGATAGCCGTACGTATACGACGTTCTCATTTGAGCATTTGTGTTTCAAGTGAAAAGTAGAGTTTGACAGCCGAGAAAAAAACAGTCTGATTCTAGTGACATTAAGGAACGCCTGACGCTCGAACTGTTTTAACGGATGCACGCAAATAACGAAACATGAGCAGCGTATCAGAGGGTTAGTAAGTACCTGTTGGGGTCAGTACAAGATCGAGGAGTGAATGCCAGAAGCGCCACCCGTAGACAGAAGAACTCTGACTACGCTGTTGCACTTTCCTCGACTGCTCGAGTGATGGTAAACGTCCAGGTTTAGACGTTGCCCATTGACGGGTGAGTAACATTAAGGAATCAAATATTGATGTGTTGGTAGCGCTAGCTGGCACGGCCGGCTGATAAGGTGCCTTGGCATTTGTCTGAATGTGACAGTCCGATGTACCCTTCAAGACGGGGGAGTTTTTAAAGCTCAACGACCACATTCGTTAACCTGACAACGCACAGAAGCAAAGTGACAGCAAGAAACACCATGATAAGGTTATAAATTAAGCATTGAAGTATACTGCCTTTAATATTAATTCGTCAAACATTGCAGACCGAGCGGAGGAGAATTTGGAATAATGAGGCTTATTTATATAAGCAAAAATATTTTAATCCCGTAATGCACTCGAACCCCCTTCCCCCCAGAGTCTATATTTCAAGGAAGCACCATGACTACCATGGGGTGCCTCCATCCCCGAATATGCCTGCGATTATATAGCTAACCAGGTAAATAAAATCCTTAAGCCACAAATCTCTTCAAAAATGTACTCCGTACTGAAGTGTAGTACAAAGCAAATTAAAAAATGTACTAAAGCGGAGAACGAAGCAAAAGGTGCATAAACACAATCATCCCGAGAAGAGATGAGAATCATGTTAAAGGTTATAACAGTAATTTATTTGATACCGTTATGTCAATAATCTGCTAAAGATGGCAAAAATCTTTATGCATCGTAACCAATGTCAAAGAGCAGATAATAACTGTACTGCTGTATGTTCACTCGGATGACTGGAGGGAAGGTTCTCGATCAAATTCCGTAAATATATCAGCAAAGTCAAACACCCTCTTATCAAATAGTCGAGATTTTAATTGAATACAGAACCAAGGGCCGCTGATCTCGTCCAACAAGCTACTACTGCAGGGCCAGACTGGCTAAGGGAATTTCGAGTGACGCCTACCCTTCTTACAATTAACCTGTAGGGAGTACATCTTTTACTAAGCAGAAATAACAAGAAAGTTCCTTATGCAATCACCAGTAGTCGCCACACGAGCAAACCCCGTCCCTGAATGTATGAAATCTATTTGTATCCCTAACAATGATTTCCCGCTCGGTGATTTTCGATATGAGCTTGATTGCAACATGGCAATCTCCACAGACACGGAGATTCTTAGTAATTCTGATTGGCGTTGGAGGTCTAGTGTTGATCAGGGCAAAGACAATCGCCAACTTCTCACTGTGTACAGTAAGATGATCTTGTTTCTCCTCTTCTTCGACATCATGAAGAGCAGATTCCATCTCCGGAATATAACCTTCTTCTTTCATTTTCCCCATCAATAAACCCAATCTCTCATAAATTTCTTTAGACTGTGGATGGCGTCTATCTCCTGCAAGGAACGTGTAAATATGACCGTTGTGCTCCACATTACTGATACCCGGTGTTTTTGCCATGCCTTTACTCTTCATTAAACTTCGGGTTGTGTTAACTTCCTTCCACTTCCCCGCTTTGGCATAGATATTCGATACTAACACGTAATATCCAGCCTGCTCAGGAACCATTCGAAAGAGATTGTCAGCAGCTATCAAACCTATATTCATGTTTGAGTGGACACGACAAGCACCTAATAGAGCTCCCCAAACCCTCTCATTTGGCTCAATCGGCATCTCTTTGATGAACGAGAAAGCCTCGTCCACTCTCCCTGCTCGTCCTAAGATATCAACCATACAGCAATAGTGTTCTATCCTTGGAATTATATTGTACTCTTCAGTCATCAACTCATAGTAATGTTTCCCTTTTTCCGTCATCCCTGAGTGACTGCAAGCTGACATAACAGCAACAAAGGCAATAGAATCGGGAATCACGCCCTCGTCTCTCATCCTTGCAAAAAGAGAGATAGCTTCATGACCTTGGCCGCTCACACCATAAGCAGATATAATTGAAGTCCAAGAAACAATATCACGACTCTGCATTGTATCAAACACGTCCCTTGCTTCCTTCAGACAACCACATTTTGCATACATGTCGATTAACGCATTCTCCAATGACAAATTTGGCCGAAGTTTTCTCCTTTCAACGTACTGTTGAATCCTCCTCCCTAGTGAGATAGCAGAGAGATCTCCACAAGCGGGAAGAATACTAGTAATTGTGACTCCGTCTGGTTCCATTCCATTAGCGTTCATACGGCTATAAAGATCAAGCGCTTCTGCAGCCATAGAATTGTTCACATACACAGCAATCATCACATTCCACGAAACCAGACTTTTCCTATCCAAATTCACAAACATTCCCTTAACAAACATCACATTTTCATATGACGTGTTAGTTACTGCGGGAATCAAACTCGCCAATGTACCAGCATCAGGCTTCACCTTAAGCAACTCCATCTCTCGACAGATCTTCAAAGCATCGTCAAAACACCCTTTTCGTGCATACGCAGCAACCATCGAATTCCACGAAACAACATCTCTGACACACATTCCATCAAAAACCCTCCTTCCATCTACCAAAGCACCGCACTTTCCATACATCGAAACCAACCCATTTCCAACATACAAATTCAAATCCAACCCGACTTTACACACCGCAGCATGAACCTGCAAACCAACCCACAAATTCTCCGAACCCGAACACGCCTTTAACACACACGGGTACGTATAATGATCAGGTCTAACACAACAACTTGACATACTCCTAAAAACCCACAAAGCATCTTTATAACACCGATTTGTAACATAACTCCTGATCATAACATTATAAAAAACAACATTTCTCTCAGGCATTTCATCGAACACTCGGCGGGCAAGAGCGAGTACACCACAACCCGCATATCCCTTGATCAAATTGAGCAAAACCCGCGAATTATTGTGGAGATTTTGATCAGTGGTGATATTAAAGTGAAGATTTTTCAAGGTTTTGGCATCTGGGTTTGATTTGAAAACTTGGTTACAGTGTTCTTCAGTGAGCACTACATTTTGGCGGGAAAATTTTGATGGAGTTAGTTGAATTACCGTTGAAAATTTGCGGGAATTATAATAACAATAATGCCTAACAAACATCAATCAAAAGTTTTAAGACTTTTAGAAAGTATGAAAGTGTGATCCGTCATATATGTTGTAGGTTGTCTTATGATTACTAAAGAAGTTGTGAGATATTCATAATTCATGTAGTTTAAAAAAGCGCTTTGCGAACAAGCGATTTTGTTCTAAATAATGGCATTTAAAGATGGATTATAAATTCATACCATGTTAAAATTTGTTTTAGGACATTTAATGCATGGAGGTATACTCGTAAATATAGATTGACAAAGTGTAAATGTATTGAACATTTGGTATTATCTGACGTGAAGATAGTAATTTGAGTCGAAAAAAGATCTAAATTAACCTTATGTCTGGATAGACACCTGAGGCAATCCAAAATCTACAATATCCATTCTCAACCCGATCTGATCCGAATTATCGAAGAATATTTTGGTAATAAGACACTTGAGGTAATCCAAAATCTACGATATCCATTCTCAAACCAACCCAATCCGAATTCATACATTGAAAACAATCCAAACCCAAAACTAATATGAACTCATAAATCATTATACGGAGTAAGTCTTAACCACAAGTCCGTGGCTCATAACCTCTCTCAAATCTCAATACCTCCACAAATACTTATACGAGACGATTATGCGTTTAAGAATTAATATTGATAATTTTCGACTAAAACGTAACCAGTCCAATACTTATTATGACCACCATACTCCAATAAATGTACTCATTTTTAACATTTTCTTCAATACTACACCCAAAAAATCACTTATAATCTCAAACTATCTGTCGTACTCGTACTACCGTCTCTAATAACTCCAAAACACCTCTCTCTTCGTTGCAATGGAGTAATCATCATCATCATCATTATTCATTAAATCCACAACACCCTTCAAAAAACAGAAAGAAGACTTGAAAATGTTATCCATTTCTTCATCATTTACACACTACAAAGACACCAACTTTCCAACATTCCTCACAACAAAACCAAAAATCCTCAACAACCCAATTCACCTCTCAAAAAACCCATTATTTTCCCCCAAAAATCCCCAAATTTCACCCCCAAAAACCCTAACTTTCCCCCCAAAATCCTCTGATTTTTCCTCAGAAAATTTATCAGATATAACTTCAACAGAAGAAGATGAGTGGCTGAGCAAATTACCAGACAAAAAGAAGCCATTATATGCACACAGTTTGCCATGTATTGAAGCTTGGTTGAGAAGTTTAGGGTTTTATCAAAGTAGAGATGATAGAGCTGTTTGGTTTGTTGAGAAACTTGATTGGCATGCTCAGCTTTCTCTTGATGTTACTGATCTTTATATCAGGTTTATGGACGCTTCCAAATGATGATTCGTGTCGTGTTATGTTATGTTATGTTATGTTAGCGGACCGTAAATGATTTTGAGACTGTGGCTTTGTTGTTGTTGTATAAAAAGGGTCACTAATTTGGTGGTTTATTTATGGACAGTTTCAAATGATGGTTCGTGTTATGTTATGTTAGCTGACCGTAAATGATTTTGGGACTATGGCTTTGTCGTCGTTGTTGTTTTTGTATTGTAATTTTATGTACTTTGGAGCAATGGGCACTATGGAATGTATAAAAAAGGTCACTAATTTGGTGGTTTATTTATTTACGGTTCCAAATGATGGTTCGTGTTATGTTATGTTATGTTAGCTGACCGTAAATGATTTTGGGACTATGGTTTTGTTGTTGTTGTTTTGGGATTTTATGTAGTTTGGAGCAATGGGCACTATGAAATGTATAAAAAAGGTTACTAAGTTGGTGGGTTTTTTATGGACGGTTTCAAATGATCGATTTGTGTTAGCTGACCGTAGATGATTTCGAAACCAAGGCTTTGTTGTTGTTGTATCGTAAAGTTTATGCAATTTGGAGCATATGGAATGTATAAAAAAGCTCAATAATTTGGTCGTTTTTTAATTGGGGTAATGTTGTTGTTGTTGATTGGGGTAAGATTGTGTATATTTGACCACGTAGTAATCCCTCGCTTTGACGGGTCATGGGAGCATGATCGAATGGGCAAAAAAAAAAACTCATTAACTGTTGGTTTAATTGGGCTAATGGGGTAAGACCACGTATATTTGACCACGTAGTAATCCCTCGCTTTGACGGGTTCTGGAAGCATGATGGAATGGGCAAAAAACTGATTAACTGGTTGGTTTAATTGGGGTAATGTTATTATTGTTGATATTTTCACTAATTAGGTAAGACTGTGTACATCTGACCACATAGTAATCCTCGCTTAGACGACTCTTGGGAGCTTGATGCAATGGATAAAAAAGCTCATTAACTAGTTGGTATGATTGGGTAATGTTGTTATTATTGTTAATGATGTTAGTGATTTGGTAAGACAGCCTACATGGCTACATCTGATCATAGTTGCTCCCGCTTAGACGGGTCTCTTGTTGTTGATGGGAATGTGTACAACTACAAGTTAGAGAGCTTTTTTGCTCAGATGCTGAGTAGTTTTTAAGCTGTTAAGATGGAAATGAAATTGTATTGCCTCAGTTTTCAATTCAATTATGCATATGTGAGCAATGCTGTAGAAGTGACGCCATATATGAACATTATTTGCAGATACTTAAAGAACGGTCCTGGAAATCTAGAGAAGGATATGGAAAGGCGGTTCAGTTATGCGCTGAGCAGAGAGGACATCGAGAACGCTGTGCTCGGAGGACCATGATAAAGCGAGAAATCATGTCGTACATTGTTTTAGATAAGTTCAGAGACTATGCTGGTTAGTTATCTGAATTACATCTTGTTCGTTCTCGTTTAAGCATTAGTTGCATCAGTCACATTCTTGCCGAGACGTGGCATGTGACTTGATGTACAACGTTATTGTGAATGATATTGATATAGATTAAGGATGTTTTGGTTCAGCTCGTAAAATCTATGAAATATACGATTTCAGGCTGTTATTGCTTACATCAATATGTGACGCATTCCTTTGATCAGCGTGCGACTATTCTTTATATGAATATATGATCAAAACTGAATACTTCTTTTTATTGTTGAATTATATTAAATAAAACAAAAATTACGTCTTTCCTAGTTCAGCTTCGTGAAGGCTCAATCTCAGTCTCATTATATTTCCCATCACAAAGCTTAGGCTAAATTCTTCCCCCCGTATCTAAGGAGGAGCGTCCCCGCAAAATTGTTTTTCTTTGGTGGCTTTCTTCAATGCAACTCTGCAGTCTGGATATGAGACCAATATTCATTTACTAGTTGGCCAAATAGAGAACCTTCCTTCTTCATTAGCTTCATTGGCTCATCGTACTCCACCAATTTTCCTGGAACACGATAACCTTCATTATTAGATACATTATCTAGTTTGGTTACTGATCTGAATCGAGGAAATTTGGCTGCACACTAAACCTTTCTACACGACATCTTAGCGTGAAGATTACTCTTTAGTTCAGACATTATGTTTGATTGAGGCTATGCTAATTTCTTTCTGCAAGTGACATTCTGCGTACTATGGTAATCTTTTTGGTTTTGAATTAATCTTAGTGTTAAATTGACCAAGGCAGTGAAGCTTACTGAAACCGATAGATTACTCACCATCACTTACGGCGAGGACCTTGGTGCAATCCATGACAGTCGGTATCCTGTGGGCAACAGTGATCACAGTGCAGTCAGAGAATTCTGTGCGAATCGTCTTCTGGAGGATCATGTCAGTTGCATTGTCAACAGAAGCAGTAGCTTCATCAAGCACCAAAACTCTGCTTCTCCTCAACAAAGCACGACCTAGACAAAATAGTTGCCGCTGTCCCATGCTCCAATTTGATCCGTCCTCCAAAACTGACGCAAAATTTTTAGTATTAGCTGAGGTTGGTTTTGTTCTTTGTGCTCTCTCTAATAAAGCGGAGAACATAGAATACACAAAGTCAAGTTAGAGAACTTTACCAATTGAATCTAACCCATGAGTTTTCTCCTGAACTGATTCTTTCAGCTGACATTTGCTGAGAACCTTCCAAATGTCAAAAAAACGTCAATTCGTTGTCGTTTCATTACTTCAAGAAATGTTCATGTTCTATGGATGATTACTGAAGAAACTGAAACTTACCTCCCATATTTCTTCATCAGTGTGCTGACATAAGGGATCCAAGTTAAATCTTACAGTGCCGTTGAAGAGAGTTGGATCTTGAGGGATGATACCAAAACGTGACCTTAGGTCATGAAGACCTATTCGCGATATATCAATCCTGTCAACTACTATCTTCCCCTGAGCAGGTTCCACTAAACGAAACAAAGCCCCTATTAAGGTAGTCTTCCCGCTACCAGTCCTACCGACAATGCCTATTCTGTCTCCTCCTTCAAACGTGCAACTGATTCCTCGAAGCACAAGCGGCGCACCTTCCCTATATCTGATCTGTATCGTACCACAGATGTCTTAGTATCCGACCTTTCTATATCTGTCAAAATATCGATTCAACTTCTCAAACTCTTACCTGTAGATCGCTTATCTCCACTTTGCCTACAGTTGGCCAATTCTTCGGAGGCCTGCTATGTTCAAGGACTTCTGGAGCCTCACTGGGTAAATGCATGTACTGATTTAGCCTCTCAACAGAGACAATATTATTAGCCAATATGCATTGATTTTGGATAGCGAAAACCACTGTGCCATTTAGTGAAAGACCATATGCTAAGGCCATTCCAACAAGTCCTGCATCATTGCTAGTGTTAGTACTATCGCTCGAGGAGAATTTTCAGACCTTGAAACTAGAGCGAGGGGATTCATTACCGGAGCTTATGCTCATGGGAGGCAGCAAAACCATGCACAGTGCAACAGATGAGAGAACAATCGCGTTGAGAGTTTCCACTCTCTGAATAAGCCACTCACTGGCTGCATAGCTATGCAAGAAAGGGCTAGAATTTCTGTCAACAAGATCGAAATTCTTAGCAAAGAAGCGATCTTCCTCCTCGAAAGCTCTTATTGTCATCGCCCCAGCTATAGATTCGGCCAAATGGTTCACAACTTGTGACTTTGTTGTACCCTGGATTCTCATGAGTTCTTTTGCAGTTGCTATGTAATATCTCTGTTCAAATGAACAAGTTTATCAACTTGACAGACATCTAAACGGAAACTTTTAATGAATATATTTTTTCTGTAGGCTAAGAGTTCTATAGATTGATTCCGTTACCTGCAGCCATATTATCATGTAAATGATCGGTATATAGATAACCAAAACTTGCGGAGTGATGGAAGCCAATAGTCCGAGATTAGCACACGCGACTATGGTAGGCAAAACAAAACCTTGAATGTTGTAAGCAATATCAAGATCGACGATGTTCAAATCAGAAGTGACCTGCAGGGACAGGAAATACCATTACTACAGTTAAGACCAACCTGTGTTGCACATGAGAGTTATGAAACTTATGGTAAATTATGCTCACCCGACTAAGTATCCTTCCAAGAGGTGTGGAGTCGTAGAAAGACATTGGAGCTCGAAAAAGAGAGTTTAGTAGCTCGGAAAATAAAGATTTTGACGAGTTCATCCCTACTGTGTAGGCAGCTAGAGATCTGAAGGGTATAAATAATGTTGCGCAGATTCCTATACAGAGGTAAACCGCAATCAATTTTGGTGGGTTGATCTGAGGGTTATCGAGATTTGAGGCCATCCAGTAATTCTGCGCCATCTGACCCATTACAAAGATCAGTTGAAGGATGACTGCAGACAGAAGGTACAAATAGCTCTTTTCAGGTTTCAGGTACATCAGGTATGACTTAAAGCCAGTGTTGCCCACGTTCCTTTCTTCTTGTTTGATCAGTTGGTCACCGTCAGTTGCTTGAGGCTGTATCTCGAGACTCGTCTTGGTCTTTATTTCAGGACAAGTTTCTCTTCGAACTGTGCCTACCTCAGCTAGCCGTTCATTACCTGCAGTATCTTTGTGTGCGTTCACAAGGTCTGAAAAATCTGAATTTGAAGCTAGTAACTCCATATAATGTCCAGCTTGCAGGATTTGCCCGTCTGACATTAGCTATACGCAAAAATAATCCAGTGAGAATTTGTAAGTTTCTCAAGTTAGGACACTCTTAACAGTAAACTCAAGAATTCAATTTCAATGGAGGACTTACCAGACAACATTGAAATGCAGGAAGAAAGTCCACTTGGTGTGTAACAAGCAAAACAGTCTTTTCGGATAGAGCTTCCATGACGTATTCCTGCCAACATGTTAAAACCCGTATAAAAATTTTGGCATTTCAAGCATAATTTTACTAGGCAAGTAGCAAGTGAAGATTGAAGAGTCACATTGAAGAGGTTAGTTGCAGTGTGTGCATCTAAAGCACTGAAAGGATCATCCAAAAGATATATGTCAGCATCTCGGTACAATACTCGAGCAAGTTGAATTCGCTGCTTTTGGCCTCCACTTAGGTTAACTCCTCTCTCTCCTATTTCAGTCATGTCGCCGTAAGGAAGAAGCTCGAGGTCCTT
>JAUEKU010181341.1:0-10323 GCA_032274805.1 Gypsophila paniculata | reverse complement strand
CTTGAGCCCGATTGCTTGCATGGGGATAAGCGGGACGCAGAGAGTCTAGTTGATCACAACATTTAGAGTCACGCTTGCTTCAGTTGGGTCTAGTGTTGTCTCACTTTACTATTGACTTTTGGAGTTGGTACTCTGTTTTGTGGGTTGTATTTGGTTTCGTTTGTCGTTGGAGACATTTGTTTGTTGTTGTTACCTTTTATTTATATCAGGCATGGACGAATTGCAGACGAACCCTTGCAGTTTTTTTTTTAAAAATCCCTAAGTAGCGCCCTCGGTTAAGTAAATTGTGACTTGCTTAAGTGGGGGTGTTACACATTTCCCCTTCCCAGCAACACTTCTCAATCGGCAACCAGAGGCAACAGAACCGGCGACCACAGCAGCAACAACACCGGTCACTGCCAGCAACCTTGCTAGCTTCCCTCCTCCCTCCGCGCGACCCCTCTTTCCTCTTCTTTGCGCGTACGTGCGTGTCAATTTCACGGTCGCGGCTGGTTTTAGTTGTTTTGAGACAGGTTGCTTTCAAACACCTATCAAGGTTTACCGTGGCAGTATGACACCCTTGTTTAAGAGGGGTCCGCCCTTCTTAAATGAGGGTGTTACTAAGTGGTATCAGATCGAGATACTGTATAAATGAACCTAAAATGAATCCTAAATTGAATGATAAATCGAATCTTAGGTGGAGTCTTAAAATGAAAATAAAGAATGTTGAATGAACGTAGGCTTAAAATGAACCCCATGAGGAGGAGTGGTGATCCTAGCAATGCTGAGGTCAGGGAGACGTCAGATATATGACTAAATACAAATTCGACATTAACTATACCGACTTTCGTTAAACGATAAACATGCGTATCCGAGGGTTTTAAACAATCCTGTCTCAAGTCTGGAAAACGCCAGATGACTTGCGTTTTCTCCCTTAAACGCCAGTCATCTGGCGGCTTTGACATTAAAGGCAGTTCTTCTGGCGAACGCACATTTTTTTTTGCTCAAATTTGGTTTGTCCGACAAATTCCTGGCGACTAGCATTTTTGTTCATAAACGCCAGTCATCTGGCGATTTGCCAGGCTTAACGCTAGTGCATCTGGCGATTTACATTGCACTTTAGGTCTCGTCTGCTTTCACGTCTGTACATAGCGAGTCAATTCGAACATCGGTTAAACCGAACCGTTTTTGGGCCAGTAGTGGCTGCCTTTTTATATAGGCTTTTCTAAAAGAAAATTTCTAACATAGTTGATTTCCATCGAAAAGTAACCTCACCCCGAACGCGTCTTTGGTTTCATAAGCTTAGAAAGATTGGTATAGACGTGCCTTAATTTCTAAGATTCGTGTCTTAGACATTAAAACGCATCGATAGGTACCAAATTCCTTCAAATTTGGTGAAGATCCGGTATCCACAATCGGCAACTCCGTTGGGGATATTAGTTTTTTTTTAAATAAAGTTTTAATTTAAAAACTAACAAGTGAAACTCGATAACTTAAAAACGGTTTTAACATCGATGTTCAAGTTGACCCGTTTAGAGTCGAATGCCTTGGGATGCCTGTGCGGGGTAGCCCATGGATTCTAAACGACTTTTTGACAAAGACAAACGGTTCTTAATGGCGATGGCTTCCTAAGCCATTCTATTCTGGATAGCCAAGTTCTCACTCATTTATGATTCGTCGTAAAAGGTCCAACCGAGCGCCATAGGACCCCGTAATGGAGCCATACTAACCGTATGGGACTTATGGATAACCCTACTCAAGCATTTGGGAAAACCCCGAAGGCCTCTCTAAATTTGACTACCTCGTTTCTACGTATGTATAAACGCAAAACTATAGTCTTTTGAAATTTGTCCATTTTCAAAACCCATCATGTCAAAATTTTCGAAAATATGATATTATTTTCAAAATCTTATCAACATTAAAAAAAAAAAAAATTAAAGCAAGTTTTCAAAACCTTCTTTTGGACCGAGTGGCCCATAGCCATTTCAACTCAATTTAAAGCAACAGTCTTTCAAGCATCCGAGAATAATCACTATTTTTTCGAGACATTTCAAAAGCATAAATGGAGCGAGTGACCCACAGTCACTGCGACCCAGTTATCCAAATTTTTCTAAAAGCAAAACCCGAGAGTACCAATTCATTCTCGCAGACTTTTTCAAATGAGTCGAATGTCCCATAGTCATTATTCGACCCAACCTCGAAAAAACATTTCAAGATTGGCCCAGGAATAGACATTACTTTCCCATGTCGCCATTCTTCATTTTCGTACCGACTGACCCGTAGTCATTCTGGTCCGAACACAAATCCATTTCAAAAATCAAAACTCGAGAATGATCAACTCAATCCCGTAGGATTTGTTTAGTGGACCACGTGACCTATAGTTACCTCGACCCACTTCCTTTTCCAAACAACAACCAAATACAAGCAATCTGTAGTGGTGATTTTTCAAAAGCATCATCGGTCCCTGTCGATCCATAATTGATATACCGATTGCCAGAATTTTTACATGGCAATCTCAACGATTTCGGCCCTAAGTGACATACTATAAAATTGGGCCCATTTGATTCGATTTCAAAACTTTTTACTTCAAGTCAAACGTGCTAACGCGTCTGGATCTTAAGCCTTTCCGTTTTCTGTCAAAACGATATTGTTTTGGAGTCAAAGGTCAAGTCTTGGTATGTGCGAGTTAGATTTCACTTTTGGTACTAATTAAAATTGATAATTTGGCAGGTTTGATCGCGTCCTGGATATAAATCGCACGTAGAACAGACAAGCTAATCCCCTTGCTTCCTGGAAGCGGAAGCGCCGTTACTTTGATCCTTACCTTACCTACGACCTTTTTGAGTTTTCTTCCTCATCCGACTCTGACAACATGACTCAAGCTGAGTAAATCCAATAGCTCCAATCCAAGATCGACACTATGTGCGCTCTCGCAGAGCAAATGGCTGTCCTTCAAAAGGCCGAGGCCGAGAACACTGAACAACGCCTCAAGGATGAGGCTGATCGTAATGCTTCTTAAGCTCCAAACTACGGAGGAGCGCCTTAATGTTGTACAAGGCTACTCCATACATGCGAAGAATGAGTTTGTCTCGAAAAGCATTTTGGATGAACTACCCAACAAGCTAGCTCTTTCTGATGTGCCCATCTTCAAGGGCATTGAAAGCCCCCTGGTACACATCCGGGCATTCAAAAGTCAAATGGCCATTAAGGGTGTTAAGCCCAAATAGTGGCCAATGCTATTCTCACACTCTTTAGAGTCCATACAATAGAGTTGGTTCTACTCCCTTGACCCATTCAAGGTCAAGACGTTCGAAGACATCGCCTGTGAATTCGACAAGCAGTATCGAGACAACGAAGATACTCAGGCGTTGATAAGAACTCTGGAATTTTTACCTTACTCGGTGGAAATGGCTAAGTGCCAAATTCCTAATTGTCCGAGCGAGGACAAACTGGTCACTAAGTTCATCAACCACCTCAGGCCTATCTATCAAGGTCAAATGAGGTATAGCAACATACAAAACTTTAAACAGTTGACTAGAGTTGACACTTAGATTTAAGACGACCTGAGGGCTGGCATTATGTCCAAATTTGTCGGACAAGGCTTCCAAGGGAGCAAGTCCCACACCACAATGAAACAAAAGCGATGAGGTGCACATGATCAATTGGCTAGAAGCTCTAGCCATTTTTGCCCCAAGCTCATCGAGGCAGAAGTGGGACTACACCCCGCTCTACATGTCTTATGCCGAGGCCCTCAAAAGACTCGTTGCAAATGATTTAATCCAGCTGCTTGGCCACACTAGCGAGCCACCCGCCGAGAAAAAGTCATCTTGGTGGGACGAAAACGCCTACTGCCGGTACCACTGTGGCAAAGGGCACGACACTAAGAAGTATTTCCGCCTGAAGAACGCCATTAAGGATATGTGTAACACCCCGTGTTAATTAAACATCTTAATTGAAAAATCAAACCTAAATTATTATTACTTCGAAAGTCAAATATCGTTTTTGACTTTTCTAAGCCCAATATAGTAAAAAAAAAATAAAATAAAATATATTATGATCAGAACGTAAAAAGAAACACATTTCAAAATTTTTGTAAAATTCAACCTAGAACTAAATCCCGACTAGGAAAATTTTGAAAACGCTAAGTTAAATTCCGTTTTGCCAAAAATAAAAGTTTAACCTTTTATTCATAAAATTCAATTTAAAACACTTTTCAAAATCGAATAAAAGTTTACCCTTATAATTTTCCCGTCTTTGAAATTTCAAACGACGAAACCCGACACTTAAAATGAGGCCAACCAAGGGCCTTATTCACGTGTGACCTAGGCCATCTTAGGGAATTTGATCAACTTCAT
Source organism: Gypsophila paniculata (assembly GCA_032274805.1). Classification (NCBI taxonomy): domain Eukaryota; kingdom Viridiplantae; phylum Streptophyta; class Magnoliopsida; order Caryophyllales; family Caryophyllaceae; genus Gypsophila; species Gypsophila paniculata. The sequence goes on along the minus strand of JAUEKU010181341.1, from coordinate 5,989 downwards.
TTTTAACCTAATTTTCAACCAAACAAAATATCTATCTATCAGTTTTATGCAAAACGCCTTTAAAATTCAAAACGACGATCATAACTCGAAAACTGAGACCCAAAAGTCCTCTTGGCCGCCCCACTTTGGTGAAGACGAAACCATCTTTTTTCAACATCACTATTTGTAGTAACAAAAACAATGATGATGTTTTGGTTAATTAAAATAAAAGAAAACTAATCTAATTAATTAAAAATAAACTAGTATAACCTTCGTGCTTATTTACTACATTTCCTTATTTCACAACAACAAATCAAACTCATCAAATCCTCTCAAAACTCAAACACACTTAGAACATTTTAGTAAAGAAGAAGAAGAACCTCATAAGTTTAATTAAACTGAAAAGGTAAAAGAAAATAAATTCATACTTGAAATTAATTCATCTTCTAAATTTATTTCAAAATCGACTCTAACTTTTTCTCTTATTTTGTTGGGTGCACCGTGGCCTTTCATAAAGAAGGAGAAGACGGGTTCGAAAATTTGAGCATATTTGAAAACGTAATTGATCCCGAGAATACTAAATCCAAAAACCTTAGTCGATTCTATAACCGAGGTGACTAGCTAAACACTCTACTAATATCTCTAATATTAAGGAGTTTTGTTGTTATTGTTATAATTAATAATAATGTTAGTTATGATTATGTGTTTGTGTGTTTGTATATTAATATGATAATAAGTAATAATATGATATTGTGACATAAGAAATAGAAAATAAAGTTGGTAAAAATCAACTACACAAGTCACGGGCAAATTGCCTTTTAGTCTTAATTTTTATAATTTAATTTTGTTATTTATGCATGATTATTATTTAGTTGTTATGTCTTTAAATCTATGTGTATTTGGAATTATTAATATGATAATATAAAATGAAAATAGAAGAAAAACAAACTAGTATATACTTACTACATGTCTCGGCCAAGTTGTAGTATTTTGATTAATTATCGTCTTTAATTTTTGTTAATTATATGTTGTTTTAGTTAAGTATAGTATAATTATTTTATTGTATGAATGTTTAAATGATAATTCAAATTTGTGTGTTTTTTATGAATTGATATGTTTAATGATGTTCTTGAGTATTTTAAGTGTTCATCATAAACTCATCCATGTTCTTCATTTTGTTTTAGTTGGATTCACATTATTTTATAAGTTTATGTTATTAGTTGTTTTTATTTAATCATTCGTTATATAAACTAGTTACAACATAAATTAAACAAGGTTAAAAAAGTTGAACAAATTAAAGTTAACCTTAAGTGTTCCAGCCATATTTACTACTCATGATGGGTTTTTCATAAAAATTTAACTTAGTTAAAATCATTAAAGTTTAGGTCACTAAATCATACTAACTAATTTAAAAGACAAAAATCGAATTATTGGAATTTAAAAAGAATCTAGTTACTTTTAATGTATTTCGACATTTTTATTATTTATTTTTGTATTTTATTTTAAGTTAGTAACTTCTAAAGTATTTTAAGTTTACTAACATATTTATTATTTACTTTTGTATTTAATTTTAAGTTTACTAACTTTTAAAGTATTTGAAGTTTACTAACTTTTAATGTTTTTATCGCTAAACTAACTTAATTAAATTATCAAAGAAATTTGAGTAAAAATAAAAAGAAATAAATGGATTAAAAATGAATATAAGTCACGACATTTTTTAGATTTAAAATGAGTTTAATTTGTAAAATTATTATTTCACTAAGTCACTAAATATAATTACTTAGTTAGGTTAAGTTATTGTATAAAATGAATCAGTTATAAAAATGAATTAATAAACCGAGAAATTAATATTAGCGTGTAGATACCCGTATCCGTAACCCCCAAAAACTATCCCGATGACGAATCGGACTTTAGCTTATTTTAACAAAATATTTCGGTCATTCTGTCAAAAACGGTAAAGTCGAATTTATGCGAGTCAGGCATTAATTTGAATGTTCGTTATTTTCATTTTTTTAAGCTATAAACGGCTTATCTACAAATACCTCGACTACAAAAGGAGCCATTTACCCATATTAAAGGCCCAAACAACACAAAAGGCCATTTCTTGCAAAATGGCCCAATTCCACCTCCTAACACCTAATTTTAGGCCCGATGCCCAAAATCCCGCTTTCGGAACCTCGTTTTCCTAAACTGAGTTCACGTCTTAGCTCATCTAATTTTTCTAAGCTAAATGGGTTAAAGTCAATTTTTGGGTCCAAAACCCAAAAATCCCGAGTCATCGGCCTGTTTGCCAAAACTTGACCTTCGGTACCTCGAACACCGAAACCAAGCACATTTTTGAAATCAGAGCAACATTTCTCACAAAATAGCCTTTGTTAGAATTCGGCCTGAGATTCGAAACCCATGCCCGAACTTGTGAGTTGTATTAGACCTATTAGGGTTACCTTAACCCTACCCTACATTGACACCGTGAAATCCTTTCATAAGGCAGATCGTAACTCGAATTCCTAATTCGTTTCACGCCGTCAATGTAGCACTCTAAGCAACGACCCAATAAAATGAATTAATGAACATTCACTTTAATGAACTTAAGGCAAACTCTTACCATCTCGCATATACGACTAAAACGAATTCGACATAACTTGTACCGACTTTTAGTTAAACGTTAAACATGCGTCTCGGAGGGTTTTAAAATAATCCTAATCGAGTCTGGAAAACGCCAGAGGACTCGCGCTTTCATCAGTAAACGCGAGTAATCTGGCGATTCCTAAAGCAAAACGCCAGTCTATCCGGCGATTACAAACATTCATTTATTTCGGAAAGTCTGACAATTTTCAGACGACTGGCGCTTTCACAAGTAAACGCCAGTCATCTAGCGATTTGCCCGGTTAAATGCCAGTGTCTCTGGCGATTTACGTTGCACTTTTGTTTTATTCTGCTTTCGCGTCTGTACGTAGCGAGTCAACTCGAACATCGATTAAACCGAACCGTTTTTGGGCTAGTAGTGGCTGCGTTTTTAATGTAGGCTTTTCTAGAAGAGAATTTCTAACATACTTGATTTCCTTCGAAAAGTACTCTCACCCCGTAGCCGTCTTTGGTTTCCTAGCCTTAGAAGGAGAAGTATCGACGTGACCTGAGTTCTAAGATCCATGTCTTAGGCCTTAAGACATGACGGTAGGTACCAAATTACTTTAAATTTGGTGGCGACTCCAAACTCACTTACAAATCGCACGGTTTTTAAGGTTTTTAAATTAATTGAATCTTTTAAAATCGTTCTTTTCAATAGCCGTTAAATCAAACCTTTTGAAATAAAACAAGCACACCTCCTTACCAAATACAATGTTTTCGAGCTTACACCCGATGCGCGGAACGAAAACAAATTTTACAATATGTTGAGTGGATCTTTTTCCCGGTATCCACATTTGGCGACTCCGCTAGAGAAATTTAGTTTTTATTTTAATAAAATAAACTTTTTATTTTGAAAAACTAAGACCTGAAACTACAAAACCTAAAAACGATTCAAAATCGATGTACAAATTAACTCGTTCGAGTCGAATGCCTTGGTTTGCTTGTTCAGAGTAACTCACGGATTCACAACGCCCTACCGACCAATAAAAATACTCCCTAATAACGATGGCTTCCTAAGCCATCCTATTCTGGATAGCCGAGTTTTCACCCCTTCACGATTCGCCGTAAAGGTCCAACCAAGTGCCATAGGACTCGTAATGTAGCCACAATAACCATGTGGTACTTACGAACAACCTTACTCAAGCATTTGGAAAAGGCTCGATGGCATTTTCGACAACCCTTTTTAGACTACCCCGGGTCTACATACGTACAAACGCGAAACTTTGAAAATACTCCTTTTTCAAAACCCATAATGTCAAAGTTTTCAAAAATATTACTTTATTTTTGATTTCCAAAACTCTTATTAAATTTCTAACACTTTTTCAAAACGAGTTTTTCAAAAAACATTCCATCGGGCTAATCACTTATAGCCATCTTAGCCCGACTTAAAGCAACCGAGTCTTTTCAAACATCCAGGAATAATCACTACATTCTCGAGACATTTCAAAAGCGTAAATGGACCACGCGATCCACTGTCACTGTGCCCCATTTATTCCAAACTATTTACAAAAGGCAAAACCCGAGAATGTCAAACTATTCTCGTGGACTTTTCAAATTGGATCGAGTGGCCTGTGAGTCACCTCAATCCAACAAAAACAAATCATTTACAAAATCAAGCCCAAGAATAAACATTACATTCTTGTGTTAGTTTTCATCCTTGGACCGAACGACCCATAGTCATTTTAGCCCGAGAAAGGCGATCAATTTCACAAATCAAAACCCGAGAATGGTCAAGCTCATTCCTCGTCGGCTTTCATATTGGACCGAATTACCCATAGCTATCTCGGCCCATTTCCTTTCAAACGATACTCGAAAATGAGCACGATATTTTTGAGACATTTCAAAACATCATCAGTCTGTTCGGTCCATAATCGTTTCAGTCCGATATTCCAAAATTTTCACATCGCAATCCTAACGATTTTGGCCCTAAATGACACACCCTCAAATAGGGCCAATCTTATTCGATTTTAATGCTTTTCACTCCGAGACAGACGTGCAGACACGTTTCGAACCCAAGGCTTTCCGTTTTCCGTCAAAACGAAATTGTTTTAGTGTCAAAGTAAGTCTTGATGTGCGCGAGTCAAGTTTTACGTGTTTGGTACTAACTGATAAATTTGTAGGTTCTAATCTCGTCCTGGATACTCGCCTCACCAAAAACCGTCAAGCTAAACCCGCTACCTCCCGGAAGCTCAACTTAGCAAGTTGAATAGTTTCAAGCTGTTCAAGCTAAGATCGATTCCGCGAACGCTCTCATAGAGCAAATGGGCGGCCTTCAAAAGGTGAAAGCTGAAAATACGGAGCGCCGCTTTAAGGAAGAGGCTGAGCGCAATGCTAAAAAGCTCCAGACCATGGTGGAACGCCTTACCGCTGCACAAGGCTATTCCATCCATACTGAGAATGAGTTTGTCCCGAAAAGCATGCGGGAGGAACTACCACACAAACTGGCTCTATCTGATTTGCCCATTTTCAAGGGCGTTGAAAGCCCTTTGGTGCACGTCTAGGCTTTCAAAAGCCAAATGTCTATCAAAGGCGTCGATCCTAAACATTGGCCGATGCTATTTCCGCATTCCTTGAACTCTAACGGCAAGAACTGGTTTTACTCCCTTGACTCATCAAGAACTGTGTCGAATGAATCCGAAAAGGCCTGTATGTATAGAAAAATTTCTGTCAAGACACTGGAAATTGGCAGAGCTTAGGCTATTTCCTAGGTAAATCACCAGAGCTCTGGCGATTTTATAGGGAGACACAGGAATATTTTTGAAAACGATTCCGACTTTATCATTTAGGAAAAGATAAATGTTGTGCGTCATTTGCAAGCTACGTGTTGCGATTGGTTTAGGGTTTGAATTTTGTAGAGTTTTGGGATATGTTATCCTTTTTGTGAGATATTTTGTAAATTTGAAATGGGATTTTCGAGCAGGCCCAAATTCGGACTCAGGTTTTGGGCATTGTGGCGAATTTTCGACAAATGCTATTTTTGTGAGAAATGTTGTCTAAAATCAAAAAATTTGGTTGGTTTAGTGTTTGGAATACCGAACGTTAGGTTTTGGTCAACAGGCCTATGACTCGAGATTTTAGGTTTTGGGCCCAAAAACTGACTTTGGCTTAAATAACACGATATTTTAAACCAAGTTAAGACGTAAATACGGTTTGAGTAAATGTGTCTCCGAAAGCCGGATTGTGGGCCTTGGGGCCGAAATTAGGAGTCGGAGGCTTTGTGTTTGGGCCATTTTGTGAAATGGTCTTTGTTTTGTGGATTAGGCTTTTTTGGTAGCTAAAAACGAACTCAATGAATATTCATATTAATGACTTATTCGCATTTACTTGACTTTACCGTTTTCGACAAATTTAAACGACAATGTTATATTAAGACATGTTAAGT
>JAUEKU010181330.1:0-10324 GCA_032274805.1 Gypsophila paniculata | reverse complement strand
GTCGGAATGCCTGTGCCCGGGGGGACTAAACCCCTCGTCATCAAAAAAAAAAAAAAAAAAAAATACTCTCTTCATTTCACTATGATTTTCTCACTTTCCTAAAATGAAAATTTCACTATTTTTTTCTCATTTCTATTTTTGTCAATTTTCCACCAATCTCATCCACACAATCCACTTTCCTTATTCCATGTGCCATTTGTAAATGGAAAAAATCATATATAATGGAATGAAGGTAGTAGGATTTATTGTGAAATACTACCTTATATAATGTTCATTTTGCGACACTATCTTTTAATCGACTTATTGTAAAACACTTCATTTTATAATCGGTTTTTTGTTTAACACTTTCTTAAATAATTTTTGGGGGAAAAAAAAGTCAAATTTATGTTCATTGGCCAAGCATAAATGTAGACTTTGGGTTAACGAGTGTTTAGAAAAACTCACACTGTCCAATGATATGTAAGTTGGTCACATTACTTCGGTTGTCAATGACAAAAAAATTTGACTGTTTTTGCCAATAAATTATCTAAGGGAGGGTTAAACAAATTAAAAAAATAGTTACAAAAGAGATTATTGTTTACAATAAGTCGATTAAAATGTAGTGTTTTGCAAAATACACCTTTTATAATTTATAAGCATTGATGTAGTAAGAATTCTCACCGTAAATCAAATTAATTGTAAAATTGTCTTGCAATTGGGAATTCACTAATTCTTTGGTGAGACGGTTTCACATTAAGTTTATTGTGAGACCTCTCACACAATGGTAATTACATTTTTCAATTTTTAATTGTTTTTGTAGAATTATTAGAAATAGTCTCACAAGAGACATACTGTTGTGAATTTGTGATAGTATTTTACATTCAAAATTTATAAACTATTTATATATAGGCTTTTACGTTTAAAACAAAATCAAACATATTGAACTTTGAATGGAGGAAGATTTCATGAAATTAGTTTAGTGTTGTTTATCACGGAGTTATACGTTTTTAGACGGTGCATTTATGAAAGTGGAGTATAAAAATTTTGGGTCCACCCCTGATCATATTATATTACTAAGTACATATTTGTTTCACATTTGCGCTATCACTTTCTATATACTCCGTAACATATAAAAAGAGAATTGTAAAATGTTGTGGGTAAGGATAGCAACGGGTTGGATTCGGGTCGGGTGGAGTCTCACCGCATCCGTCACCCGCATCCACCCGGTCCACCCGATCCACCCGTCACCCGCTAAGCCTCTCACCCGAATTCGATCCACCCGTCATCCGCGGATGAATCGGGTGGATCGGGTGCTTAACGGATGACCATTTATAAATATAAAAAAAATTATCATATGGGTTAAGAAAAATAGAGTGAAAGTAAAAAAGAAAATTAGAGAAAAATGAAATAAAATGTTGAATTGAGCAAATAATTTTTATTTTAGAGAAAACTATTGTACATATAATATAATATTAATTGGTATTTTATTTTATTTTTAAATTTTAATTATAAACGGGTGACGGATCGGATGACGGATGAATTTTTCTCCACCCGAATTCGACCCGATCCGTCATCCGCATTTCATCCATCATCCGCATTTCATCCATTTAAGTCGGATTTTCATCCATCCATTTGTATCGGGTGGATCGATTTTACATCGGATTCGGGTGAAATTCACAACCTGAGGTTGTGGTCTTGTGGAGTGTAGTAGGGGGGAGTGATTGGACGACAAATTACTCGCCAAAAAAGAAAGATGCAAGCAATAGGAATAGGAAAAGTAATTCCGGTGGTGTGGGCGACTCCTACATCAGCCATGGCGCCAAATAATCAACAGCCTCGTACCCAACCCACCACTCCCCGACCCTCAGCTTCGGAAGCTCGAATCTCACTTCTTTTTGCCCTCGCTTCTCAAACCGCCTCTCTCTCCTCCCGACGTTCTCTTCTTCTTCTTCTTCTTCTTCTTCTTCTTCTTCATTCTCCTCATTTATTTCTTCGTCCTCGTCTTTTGATCCTCCTCTTTTTTTTTTTTCTGCAGTCGTCTCGGAGTTTTACTCCGAAACCCTCAAGTACGTTGTCCCCAAACAATTTGAGCCTCTTACTGTTGACCAAGCTTTCATGTCCGGTATTCCCCACACACTTTATAAGTGTTCTTAAAATCGGGACCCCTATATTTTTGGTCCCTATTTTACACCCTATTGAACTTTTACGTATTCATAATTCACTTATTTCAATTATATGCTACAATTACGCTAGTTTGCATAATAATAGTATATATTTAGTTTCAAATAGAACATTGGAGTAAGTGTTATGGACTACGTAGTATTTTTTATTGTTAATTCTTATTATACAATTTTTAAGTGTCTCATGATCATGTTAGAATACGAGCCTAAAAAATTAATCCAAGCCCAAGAGTGTATCTATCTCAAAACCAATTGGCGGCCTTATACAGTGTTCAAGTGTTGTGGTTGATATTCAACGACGAAGATTCTTAACACTATTGTTTTTACATTGCTGTTAATTTCAGTTCCAGACCTGGAAACTGTCAAGTATAAGGTGTTGAGCAGGTCGCGCCATTATGAGATTCGCCAACTTGAGGTATATTTATGTATATATTTCTTGTTTTGCTATTGACGTTCCTGTTCAGATGATTGCATTTGAGTGATCTTAGTGTCGACTTCCCGAAAATAAATTTGAAGAATTACTAGAAACCTGAATCAAAAGAGATGACTGAAACAAACAAAAGTAACCTTATAATATGAATATGAATACGGATATTTACTTGCAGAATAAATCATGCTCTGATACCATCTGATATGATTGAATTCGAGTGAGCTGAAATGCTAGAATGAGCGTTGACGACACTATTGTTGCAAGCTTAAGCTTGAGCTTAGGGAGGATAACACGAGAAACGTAAAAGAAGCTAAATAAAATGTGTTTATTGTCCTCAATTAAATTACGGCGACACAGGGGCTTTTTTTTTACAAAACCTGGAATAGTAACGATTTTCACTTAGCTGTCGATGACTTCTGTCAGAAACTCTGACTTGAGTGTTGCTCTTTTTACGCTGCACCAATGCTGATTACCTCTGACTCTCTCAGCTCGTAGTTTTATAGATGAAATTTATTCACCTAGATGTACGTATCTGATGAAAGTTAATGCTTCAATCATGGGGAGGAAGTGTTTGGGAAGCTCTTTTTTGATAGATAGGTTGAATGCTTCATAGTTTAAGAAGGAAACGGTTCATACTCTTCTTTCAAAGTGTGCTTCTGACTAAGATTATGCATGTGAATCAGCCTTATTTTGTTGCGGAGGTCACTATGCCTGGGAGGAGAGGGTTCGATTTCTATGGAGCTTCACAGTCCTTCAATGTGTTGGCTGAGTACTTGTTCGGGAAGGTATTGATTTAGTCAACCTTGTTACTCTAATAAGTGCATACTGTGCTGAATCTGTAACTTGATGTGAGCGATTCAGAATGTGTAATGCTGATTTTGTAACATCGTGTGAGCTATTCAGAATATAGTTAATGAGAAGATGGAGATGACGACGCCTGTTATAACTCGTAAGACTATGCCTGATGGAGAGAAAATGGAAATGACAACCCCTGTGATTACAACACGGGTAAGCATTTGTGACGCAAAGTAGTAATCGTTACTATCTTTTGGAGTTTGAGTTTCTTCCTGTTTGGCTATTCAGTTGACTGTTGCATAATTGTTCTGGCCTTGAATTGTTAATCGGAGTGGTTGGACATTTCACCTGGAGAAGTCCAAAACCAGTGTTTCAGTGTTTCTTGTTTGAATATGATGTTATCGTATTTGAATAATGCCAGCGATCTTATGAAATTGGCCTGTCCGTCCCCGTTAGAATCCAAGTACTTTTATGCTTTTAGGTTGGCAGCCAAGAAAAATGGACGATGTCTTTTGTCATGCCTTCCAAGTATGGAGCTGAATTGCCAGTACCGAAGGATCCGGCTGTGAGGATCAAAGAGGTGCCAAATAAAATTGTTGCTGTTGCTGTCTTTTCAGGTATGCGCTAATTTTAGACTGTAAAGGACTGCAATTTTTTTTCTTTCGTCCATTTATCTTATACCTGGTACGTTTTCCTCAGGTATTACATTTTTTTAGTTGTTTGGTAGGTTCTAGCCTTGTAGGCTTTAATTTTTGTAACTGCTGCTCCTCTTTTCATTTCTACAGTGTTCTGACATAAATCATGTAAATGTTGCTAATATTATGAGAATTAAATTATTTTAGATGACCAACGTGTAGGAGATTTTGTATATGTAACTTAGTTTGTGTGCAATCCAGGTTGGATCAGTGTCGTATGATGATTTAATATGCCGTTAACTGGTGCTAATTTTTCCTTAATGCGCCAAACATGGTGTTCATCGATTATCAGGCAAAACTTGATGATTTATTCTTGCGTGTGCCTTCTTCACAACACTCATTGACAACCATGAAAGTTCTTAGACTCACAAAAATTTCTTAGCGAGTCTTACAAAAAAGCAAGGACGGACAAAAAAGCGTCATAAAAAATTATGAAAACGATGATGTGTTAAGATTTCCAAAAAACAAATAACAAAATATGGATATCCGTATCCGATTCAAAATATTTTGGATATTCGAAATATTTGGATTAGATTTGAAATCTGTTCTCAGAATTTTTTGAGTTTGGATATACGGTCTAAACTTATTTTTGGATCGCATATCCGATCCGTCGCTTGCCTTAGCTGGAATTTGGATGCCTTATCTTGTGAAATGCGTATCCTGAATTACATATCCAAATTCGGCATACTATAAATTACGCAACCTTGGACATGCGGCTGGATTGGTGCTTCCTTGAAAGCTGTGATCTCAATCTTGTGTAAATGTAATGTTTGTTGCTTAAAATTTGGACATGCTTTTCTCGCGTCCTGATTGCTTCTTTCTCTTTTTACCACTAGGTTATGTCACTGACGAAGAAGTTAAGCAGCGAGAGTCAATTTTAAGAAATGCCCTGAAGAATGACAAGGAGTATCAAGTGAAAGTAGGAGCACAAGTGGAAGTTGCACAGGTAAGATTACAAGCTGTTTGATAGCAATTTTATTGGCATACGCTTTTGTAACCATTTTCTTTTTAAGAATTGGTAATATTTTAGTTACAATCCATAATTGACTTTCGATCAACATGCATCTTCACTTTTCAGTAGTGCTCTGACTTTCGATGCTCTCGTTTATGCAGTATAATCCCCCATTTACACTCCCATTTACTCGGCGCAATGAGATTGCTCTTGAAGTTGAAAAGAGACCAGTTAGTCCCTGAATCGTATCAGTGCTTCTCAAACAGACAGTGATGGAAACATATTGTAAGATTGTTAACATATCATAAGGATATCTTTGTATGCTGTGTGCATGTGTATGTATATGTGTATATAATACAAGTCAGCCTATTATTGTCTATAGTTCTCTTTGTATGACTTTAAACTACCTCTTTTAAGTGCATTATGCTTTTGCAAGCAATTTCATGTAACTACAGAGTGTTGGTACTAACTACTAAGGGAACAAAAATACCTGAAGTCTCGAAGGCTCCCCAACTATGGCGGGGTTGGGTCGGATGTACCCAACATTACTCTCTTATTGAAGATGAAGACAGTATTTTTTTTTTTTTCCAATCATGACCTATAGGGAAAGAAGAAGGCACACTTCGATAATTGAGTTCGCTTCATCTCTATCCTATTTCAAAATCTAATACGGATGAGTCTTTAGTCCTATTATTACTATAGCATTGCTTCATTTTCTTAAAGGGATGCTTATGGGAAGGTGGGGGTTTAGATGCATGCACTGTTGTAGGAAAATGAAGAGATTGTTATCGGATGATTTTGTGCTGGCAATTGCTCTGATTGATAATATCTCATCATAGAAAGCACAAACTGTTTTGAATCGTGAATTCTAGATTAATTTTGAAACTTTTCTGTTATGCGAGTCAAATCCTTATCTTAAATATACATTGCTCCCAAAGGTCCGAAACAAGCAATCATTGTGAATTTGGCAGCTGGACAGGTAGGAGGTAAAAGAAGACACATCATAATGTTGAAGAGGTAAGATTAGTCACATTCTGTTAAATTTTTAGAGTTGAATTATCGATTTAAAGACTTAAATAAGATCATACCGAACAAAAGTTACATGCTTGATATGGAAAATCTCTTCCTGTTTGTGGGTCATTGTATATACTTTGGTCTATGCTTGAGTCTTGACTCTTTGATTCTTGATGAAGGTTTTCCTAATCTTCTAATGTAGAATCCTTTTCTTTTTTTTTTGCACATTTTTCTGTTCCACGAATCCTTTTTCATTTCTGTGTTGCATTTTGCCTTTCCTTTTCTTTTCTTTCTTTTTTTTCGTTGGGTTTTTACTTGTAGACTTCATTCATTTTTACTTTTGCTGAACTCTTATCTCACATTATACAATATACATGACGCATATGGCTTATATTCCGTAGGATGCTACTGTTTCAGATGTTTAGAGTTTAGAAAAGCAAATTGGGATGATTTGCAGAAACATGTTATCATGGTATGGTATGACTTGTCGATTTGATAATCATCTTCAAGCATTTGGTTTTCAGCGGACACAACTCCCATCTGTGGGTTTGGAATGTCTGTGGAAACAAGAAAGATGATAAAAATTACTCCTACATATTATTCAGTTGAAGCCTTTAGTACTACATTTCTACTTCAGGAATGCGATTCAGAGAAGATGTCAATGTCGTTGCTACAAGACTTCTCGGTATCCAAGATTGTCTCCATTCCAGTCGTTTGTAGCTTAGGAACTATGTCCTTGGATGAGACAACTCGATTTTCCAATATAATATTAAGCTCTTGCCTGCTGATAACAAGCTTTATCCTCAAACTGCTCTTTTTGCTTTCGCCACTTTTAGTTTACTCGGGTTCTGAAAAGCGAACCTTTTCCCTAACCTTTGGAGATTGAGTTGAAGGTGTTGGCACAAGATGGTGTAGATGACCAGTCACCAGTTCAGTATATGGCATCAATAAGGCCGGACTGGAAGCATATCTGACGGTGCATTGCCCTTGAACTCTGATAGCAGCTCATCTACTTTAAACGATGCTTTGTATTTTGGAATTGTTTTCTTGATCTTTACTATCTTTCCTTGTGACCTTAATCAATTTCCCGTGGCTGATAGGATATGCCGATATGACGGATTAATCTGTATGAGGAAACGGCGGTGGTTGAGAGGAGAAATCGGCAGATGATTATGTGGTAGTACTTCTAGGGGGGTCTTAGTATGCTTTTTACGTGCCCGATATCTTCTGACTCCACATGATTTTACAGTTTGCAAGTTGGACTAAAATAATTTTATATCATTTCTTAATTCACTGATTGTTGCAACAGAGGTTATATGGAGGCTGATTGGATTAATCTCCTAAAAAGCACTAGTAAAGTTCAATTCGCTGAGTAACAAGTGCTCTATTGTCATATCATGCAAACAAAGTAATTAGTGTTTTACTGTCTTTGGCGAGGTCTGCCAGTTACATCTGTTCTGAAATTTTACTTTGCTGATTATGATTGACTTTATTTGTTTTTTCCTTTTTCCCAGCAGGTCCACTATGAGATTCATCTAATGGTCAGCTGCAACTTTTTGGGGGCGGGCTATTGGTTTTGCTGACTTATGTTTTGCAGCAGGTCCACTATGAGATTCAGCTAATGGTCAGCTGTAACTTTTTGGGGCGTGCTATTGCATTTGCTGACTTATGTTTCGCAAAATTTGCTTCTCAGTTCTTTGCGTCTTGCTGCATGCTCATAGATAGTATCAAGTATGCCAAGTTTCTTTCTTAAACTCTCTTGTTTGTCGGTGAACATCAACTTCATATGCCAAATCAAGTTAAATATGGAGTAATTAGCCAAGTCATGTTGCATTGGATTAAATTTTTTTCCCTAATGTTACACCTCTCTGTCTACCATGTGATGGCTCCCTTTCGGAAATTACTTGTTGGGCTCTAAAATTCACAGTTGCCTCAATGATGAAACTAGAGGAGTGGAGATTAAAATGTCGGCTCTAAAACACCTTTTCACCGTCCATTTACTTTCCTCGGTGGAGGGGGATACTTAGAGCTTATATGCCATAGATATGATTTCAGCAAAATTTGGTAAAGAGCTCCCTGATTGAGTCTGTCTGAGTGTTGTCCCGTGTTTTCTGGTTTGTAGTTGTTTTGACAACCCTCTCTTCAAAAATCATGACAGCATGTTTTGCCTCTTTATTGCTGCATTCTGCGTACATTTACAATTTACTACTTATGTCAATACTTCATTTGTTTCTTGCTTTGAACTTCTTTAATATTTATATTTGAAATCTCTTTCACGTAAGAAATGCCAATAGATAATTAATCAGGTTGAAGGGATAAATATTGCTGCCCATTCTCTTGGGCAGTCTTTTTAATAAAAAAAATCTACAGTTTTGCTACCATTTTTGTGCATGTACACCTATAACATTATCCTAGTACCTCAAGGGCATCTGCAATTAGCGGGGTAAGGGGGTCGGATATACGTAGCCTTAACCCTGTGTTGACATAGAAGTTGTTTCTGGTGATCCAAAATAAAAATTGCGTTGAATATGTTTCTATTTTTTGTCGAACATAATAATGACTTTTTTCTCTTTGGTCTCCCACCCGGTTAATTTTTCATAGTTGCTTATTAAGGAATTAATTCAGTTAAAGTACAATTTACCCTCTAGATTTTTCGCACTTGTCAGATAAGTCGTTACTCACCGGATTGTAGATAGTAGTATCATTCATACCCTTTAGATTTCCCTAATTTTATTGAGAGGCAATGGTTTTCTTAATAATGTTGAAATACAATTGTCATGGATGCGCTTATGCATGGGTAATGACATGATATCCACCTTTCATGACTCTTTTAACCTTTTAAAAGTGGTTCTTTTCGTAACCAAAGACATTAATCCTGACTTGAGTTTTAGATAGAGTTCTTTGTTAGCGTCGGAATCAGAGTAAGCTTAATGCCACGGAGGAAATCTCTTGGTCCACAGGTACTCTCTGGCTGACCAAATTGCTCTTAAATTACATCTTCATTAAGACAGTGTGCATTCCAGTGGAGTAGAGGTTACCTGTAGCTGTGACAGTGTCCAGCAGAGTTATAGTGATCCCAAGTACTTTATACTCCATACTATTTCCATTCTAATTTGTGTCCCGTTTTACTTTGATTGGCAGCTTAATGGGGTAAGGTAGTACGCTACAGGTACGATGCAAGCAGTTGGAGGCTCAGTGCAAACAATTGCTGGCCACCCTGCCGGTTTCGCAGTAAATTGGCCCTTCCTATTATATTTGCATACAATTCATCTTTCATATTACATGAACATAGCTGAATTTTCACTTTTCAGCCTGTTCTCCGCTCCAAAATCAAGATATGCACAAACTTTGGCTACATCCGAACCGTTCCCGTCTGCCCTCATCCATGCATTCACAGTAGCTGAAGGATCGCCTATACTGGGTAAAGGGTTTTTTTTGCGTTGGGGCATCCACAAGCCACTAAGTTCTCCAAAATTTCGCATAATTCCCGTCCCTAATGCAATCACAACCTGCAAAGTAGAGCCCATACTTCATAAAAGCTCGGATGGTGGTGCCCTTCTTTAGCCATCATAATCATACCATCAAGAGCGATTGTGGGTTTGATATCAGAATCCTGACCTGCTTAGCTTACATGTCCACATTGAAGGCTTCAAGGTACCTGAATCCTATCCCCCTTACTTCTACTTAGCTTCATTCATGATATCCAGAACATGTCTTGATTTCTTTAGCGTATCCCCACTAGAATCATGCAAGCATTACTAGAATCATGCAAGCATTTAGCTTTGGGTTTGCCGTACAAGTTTGACGGGAAAACCAAAAAAAAAAAAAAAAAAAAAACCATTTGGAAGGTAAGTTGCCACAGCTTTTATGAGAGCCTCAGTACTTGCAAATGAAAGTATTTTACACTTCCACCCTTGAGCACGGGGTTAAAAACTGGTTTATTGCTTCTACCTATCATCCCAAGCATACCCAAATATTTAGTCGGTTTGATTATTAACTGCCTTAGCTAGTTAGCCCGAAGAAGTTGTTGAATAGTTTCTACTGGTCAAATGTACATTAAGAAGTTCTGCAAATGATACATCCAGCAACAAATATGAAAGTGGCATATAACTCAAATCAAATCCAATAATGAGGATGGAGCATGATAGCTCATTTAACATGAGATTTGTTTGTTTAAGATTTTATTGAATGGCTTTGTCGACTTGTCGTGCTGTTTGTTTTGCCCCTCAATCCATATCGTGTTCCTCGCACGAATGAATGAATTAATAATTAATAATGT
>JAUEKU010181319.1:0-10324 GCA_032274805.1 Gypsophila paniculata | reverse complement strand
CGTGTTATCACATACGATTGTTGGTTAAGCACGACTTTTTTTCAATACAGAAATTCAAGTTGTTGGTTAAAGTCCCACATAATTTAAAATTATTAGTTCCTTTCACGTTAGTTTTATTAAGTTGATACTCCATTACGAAATCGAACCTTCACATACGATTGACTAAGGGGGACATTGAGATGACAATATATTTAGTTTAAACAGTTTTCCTCATTAATACAACTACTTACCCCTCTTAAAACCCAGCAACCCCCCTATAAATACATATTGTAGGACATCCATTTATTGAACAACCCTAAAACATCTCATCTCCCTTTTTTATAAACATCAAGCTTCACTAACAAAAAGAAAATCATGCCACCAACATCAGATGAGTTGATTGAATTTATTGAAAGACAACGGTACCTTTTACACAGGTTCCGTGATGTTCTTGATGCGGCGGAAGACTTGTATTGGAGAGGCGTCTTCCAACGAGAGAGGGCCGTAAGAGTCGGGTTGTCAGATCTGGCAACCTTCGACGATATAATATCTTCAGCCCGCCTGTACATCCGACTAGCCACCACGGAGATTAGGAGGATCGAAGAAGATATTAGCTTACTCCGTCAAATTCTCTTTAGTTAGGTTATGTTATGTATATGCATGCATGTATTAGAATTCGTAAACTTTTAGTTGTAATTATATCTATTTAGTTTAATTAGTATGTATTTATGTTCTCGTAAACATTTTGAACTTGTGTAAATCGGTGTTGAATGACTATGACTTTAATAGGTACTTGGTATGCTTTACTTTTTTTGTTCGGGAAATCTATTAAAATGAAAAATCAAAACAATGTGAATATTTATTGTGTAGGATAACCCAACATTACAACATCAACTATGACTATAATGACTAAAGTAAGAAGTCGAAAACTGCGGTGTTTGTTGTGACGAAGAAGGAACCAACGACCTATCTGAACCCATCATTTGAGGGGTGGTATGTGACCCTCTAAGTTGCGATGAACTAAACCCGCTCAATTGTGATGTAGCATTGTCGTTAGGTATTGCTGTGTTCGGACCCGGGTTCGCTGTTGACTCCTTTCTTCTCTTTGTTTGTCTCGGAATACGTCTTCGTCCATTACCCCGCTTATCAGGGGGGTCGCGGACGTCCGCTTCTCCCTGTCGAGGGCGACTAAGCTGTTCCTTGCGTTGCAGCCTCCGACGACCCCAAACACGTGTAGAAATAGCCCCCTCAACGAACGAGTCTACGGTCTCGATTCCTGCGCGCGCCTCTAAGGCCTTGATTAGCTCATTTGTCTTCTCGATATACATGCCATGAGACTCTTCGTCTCGTAACGCTAGCCTAACCATGTAATCGTTCCTTATTGTCAGCTGAAGAGAACGCCTAACACGGTCAGACTCTAACGGATCGCAATAACCTACAGGAATGTGTTCGTACCCCCGGACCAAGTCCTTACGCCAACGATCTAGTATATATTTATCAGGTATAGCCTTTACGTTCAACATCGCTAGGCACCTCAATATATGGCGACATAAAATACCTTCGAACTCGAATTTCTTACAAACGCAAGAGTACTCACCCGTAAGTGTGTCGATTTTGACATCGAATGATCGTTGATCCTCCTTCCAAAATGCGTCATCTTTGTTGGAGGTCGTCTTAAAATGTTTGACAAATCCCCTGCTAGTAGGTTGAGTCTCGACATTCGTGTAGATGCATCCATAAACCTCGTCCTTAACGGCTTGAAATTTCTTGTTAGTGTAAACCTTGCTGTACACGACTTCGATTACTATCGAATTGTCAAATTTAAGCGGCCTGTTTCTGTCGTTAAAGTTAAGCTTGTTTTCCTCCTCAACCTTACGTCTTAGGGCAAACTCGTACTGCTCAACGAACTGTCTAAGTCCGGTCTCAACGCTAACATACGACTTAATAAATCTGTTCGACTGTTCACTACGTTGAGTCGAGGACATGCCTGCGCAAAATGTATCCCTCCAGTATACAGGGACCCATCTCCGTCTCATTTGCCAAGCATCGTTAATCCACGTATTCCGTTGCAAGTTGTACTTGGCCACCATTTCTCCCCACATGATGTTAAATTCATCCTCTGTTAGGCTTTCGTGCACCACTCTGCGCATTTCTTCGTCGATTGACTTGAATTGTGGGAGCTTGGACAAGTTCTTATCGGCGTTTTGAAGGATATGCCATAGGCACAAACGGTGTTTTGTATCCGGGAAAACCTTCCGTATTGCAACCTCCATAGCCTTGTCCTGATCTGTTATTAACACATTTGGCGCCCTCCCCATACATTCGATCCACCTCTCGAAAACCCACTCAAACGTCTCCGCGTCCTCGTATGACAACAACGCGGCCGCAAAGAAAATAGTGCTACCGTGATGGTTCACTCCTATGAAAGGAGAAAAAGGCATATGATATCTATTACTTAGAAAAGTGGTGTCGTACGCTACAGGATCACTGAACGCCTTGTAAGCAGCACGACAGCGTGCGTCCGCCCAGAAAACATTTAACAAAGCGCCATTGACGTCCCTCTGGAAAGAGAAAAAGAAGTCAGGGTTTTCACGTTTAAGCTTGTCGAAGTAATTGATCAACTCCTGTGCATCACCCTGAATCCGCCCCTTACGGCGTTCCCGGTTGATTGCATTCCTCATGTCTCGGTCATTGAATGGAAGATTTTCGTACCCCCCGCACTCCATAACAATCGTGTTAAAATTACGGGTAATCGGAATACCAGCTCTATCGTTCAACATCATCCGCCGTTTGAAATACTCACCGATGTGCCTATAGTTAACAAAGTGACGACTACCTGACGGATCGAGCTCGTGATTATGGTCCAAATGACATTGCATTATAACAAACTTGTTGACACCAAATTTGATCCGCCCTTCCACGAACACCTTACAAATAGGATGGTCAGCTATTGCCCTAGAACGTCTTCCTCTAGTGCAAATAAGCCTTATCCTTTTCATCATGTGAAATTGAGCCTCATTTTCATCGACACCGTTACGTTTTACACCTTTCTCCTTGAACACATCTATAATCTCACTAGTACGAACCTGGAATTAGAACCCGGTCTTGTACGCGTACATAAAACACAAAGCGGCAAACGGCTCCCCCGAATCGAACTCCATACCCACGTCAGGTGCAATTGGCGGTTGATCGTCGTCCTCACCGTCGAACAAATGGGCAGCCTGTCGCAACAAATTATTCCCCTCGCCGTTTTCCTGGTCGACCACATTATCAGCCTCCCCTTCTTCGTTGTCGAAAAATGAGTTCAAATCAAAACTAACCATTGAATTATGTAATTTAATATTTGAAAAAAAAAAGATTTAAGTAGGGATGAGGAATACTATTTCAAAACTATTTGTAAAAGGTCCAACAAAGGGTCAATGGAAGTTTAATGGACAATTCAAAAAAGTGACTAATAGAAATTAAAGACTTATTCATTGAAGAATGCGAAAGTATAAATGCATGTTGCTCAACAAAAACTAGGAACTAGTATTATAAGTCCGTTAAAAAAAAAAAACTAAGTACCATGCCAAGATAGTGCGACATATATTTGATCGTATGGGTATAATAAGCGTAGTGTACATATGCGCATTATGGGCCATTGTTGTCACTAGAACTCTTCCAACAGGTCGAACGGAAATCGAAAATATAAACTCAATAACTACAGCAAAACAGGCCGATGTGGGACTCCATGCTCTTAAAATATATGCCTGAAGAACGGAAAAACAGAAAACTTCCTAAAACCATCTGAGCATGGTCGTATATCAATTGCATGAGAACAGTACACACAGTGTGTACATGTCCATAAATTTTTTAAAATGTTGCATACTCGGCAGATGTCGGACTTCGAACTCTCAAAAACTTAAGCTCGGACGTAGTGTTGAGTATCTTGTATGTACGCGAATAGTATGAGTATAAGACACAATTTAGTAAGAAGTACGGAGTATACGACACTTTGTTACGACAAATTGATGATTGTATTACACCGCTAAAATGATAGTTCAATCATATTGACCTTTTGTCAAAGAAGCTTGGACTTAAAATAAATGGAATAGGCTCCCACATCGGCCAGTTATATAAGATAGTTAATGTTTATATACATCCTTCTTTACCAAGTGTGCGGGAGTATTGTAGGTTGTAATTGCTAACCTTGGTAATTGTATTAGCTCTTAGTTACTTTATTAAAGTTTTATTTTATACGAGAAAATACGACCAAAATATATGTATAATACGGAACACAGTGAAAATTAGTATAACACAAAAATACGGATAAATATGAATAATTGAAATTATAGAAAAATACGGATAAATATGAATAATTGAAATTATAGAAAAATACGGATAAATATGAATAATTGAAAGTATAGAAAAAGTGTAAAATTATTATAAAAAAAATTTGAAAATTAAAATTAAGTAATTATAGAAATTTAAAAAATTACAAAAAAAATAAATTTGAAAAAATATAGAAAATGGGAAAAATTATAAAGTAATTTGAAAAATAAATTTCAATAATTACATGGCACATAAACCCACAAAAAGAAAAAAAAAAATTCAGGTGAAGATTCAACAGTGAGGACACGTGGCGTTTGCTGATTCGCGGTGTCAAAAAATGGGTTTACACATTGTGTAAACCTAACATCTTCCATATCACAAATAAAAATGAAAAATAAATACTCTTATAAAGCGACGAATTATCAAGAAGGGGTGCAATAATATAAAGACATTATTAGGTCATGTCCCTAAATTCAGCAAAAATTAGGCCACACACGGACCCACAATATTAAGTATTGGGCCCTAATCCAACTTAACTGCATGTGTGCTAATTCATATCACTTTCTTCGATCCATCCAATTTTTAATATTTATTTTTGGATCGATTATTTAAGAGGTTACTTAAGAGTGAATGAGTGATATTGCAAGGGTGTTATAGATGGTCTCCACATTGAGTTTTAGTGGAAAGCTTTGGTTCAAAAAGGATCGGAAACGTAAATAAAAGGGTGTATCACCCAGAAAAGAAATACGTAATTATGTAAAAAAAAATGGATAGATCGGGGGAATATAATCTAAAAAGAACACCAAAAAAAAAACGTATCGATTGTAGATAGGACGATGCATAAGAATTTTATTACTTTTCAATTTTTCTTTTTGTTACACATGAAAGAAAATAAATTTTTTTTGGAACTCATACAATGATTTGATATGAGATTTATAAAATATTTAATTATTTAATTAAACTTGTTATGCATTAAAACTGATTTTATAATGCTATTACTCAAAAAAAGTACTTACATGCAATTGCAAAAGCACAACACGAGTCCATGTCATACGATCTGATAAAAGTTAACTCGATTATACAAACTTTCAAATATACTTGTGTTTGCAACATATAATGGTCGTACAATAATTTTAAGCATCATTTAATTCTCAAATGAGTAGACACCGACCAATTTAGAACACCTAACAATGGTCTCAGTAATGGTTAAACTGGTCACGAAAAACACTAAAATGATCACTCTTTATTAACAAGCACATCGTGTAAACGTATATTCACTGTACACAAAAATTACTTCATTTAATGACATTATATCTAAATAAAATTGAATTATTTAACGAGAATAAATCATCCTATTGGTGGTCTTTTACTAATAAACCACGCTACGTATAATCCCAGAATAAACCCACCATTTGTTTCCCTAACTTCTCACCCACATAAACTTTAACCATAAAATTTGGGGCTTTTTTGCAGTCACTTAAAGCATAATTGGTGTGTTATAACGCAATTGGCTCACCGATTACACAACTTCAATGGTATTGACAGTGGGGTTTGAAGAAATTAGCATTCTCCATTAATGGAGCATAACCTAATTGTTTCAGAGATGGAGGACGAAATATAATATAAAGATTATTATTGGAGTTAAGCCCAAGATAGGGGACTAAATTTTGCTAATTTTTTCCATCAAGGACCTGAACTTTGATTGTTTCCAGTTGAGGACCTCTAACTATTTTCCATCCATTTTTTCAGTCAAAATTGACTTTGTGCATAACCACCTTTATTTAATTTGGGGTCCATGATATTCCAAATGAATAAAATGTTAATTAATTGTGTGTCTTTGAATTAATTGGATTTGACATTAATCAATTTATAAAATTTATTAGTTTTGTTTTGGTGTTTTAAGGTTTTTAAATTCATAAATTTTGATTCAAAAGATCTAAAACAACCTAGAAAACAATAATAGACAGTTTTAATATAATTATGGACAGGGTTGTCGTAGACACTTTCGCGACCTTGTGTAATATTTTAAATGTATGCCCTTCTATGATTATATCGATGTTATATGTAAATACAAACCAAAATACGTGTTTTAAATAAATTTTGCGACTTTATCATATTATTAAATAATAAGTGCTTGATGGTTGAATGAAAATTATTTTATAGAGGAGACGACGTGGCGTACGAATAATCAAATAGGAGAAAGTAACTCATAAACCTATCACAAAAAATAAAACAAATCAAGGAGAATTCATAAATCGACCGACTCAGATATCGATAGAGTTGTTGGTTGAAGTTTTTTGGGACAATAAGAGAAAAATAATTAATCATCTTAAATCTCACTTTTGTATATTATAGGGCTCACATTTAACCAATTAAATATTATGTAGCCTGTTTTACAATAAATTATCTTGAGATCATTAGTACAATTTAGAGTTTAAAAAGGAATAAAATATACAAAAGACATTTACGAAAAGTTATAAAATGTTTACTAGATAAAAATAGATATTGTTATGAGTAAAATTAAATGAATACAAACATCATGAAGATGATTACAAAAATAAGGCGTCACAATTGTAACTAAGCGAGTTATAAAAATCATACAAATGGTTAAAATTTATCTGATCTCATAATAAATTAATGTAAGACGGTACCATACAAAAATTAGTATATTTTGTTAGAATGCACTCCATGACTATTGACCGAAAAGTGGATGGAATAATCAAGAGGTCCTTAACTGGAAAAAATAGAAGTTCAGATCCTTGATGGAACAAATTAGCAAAGTTGAGTCCCTTGTCTTATGCTTAACTCAGTATTCACTTATATTATAGGATAATTCCCATGGTATCCCCGAGGTTTGCATTTTTGTCCAAAATACTCATCTTTTTTTAAAATTAGTCTTTGACCGATCAAAACTCGTGACTACAAGTTTCGAATACGACAAATTTTTTTTTTTAAATCATAGATCTTGAAAAGATTTTCGATATGAAAAAAAGAATTTCCGTTTTCGGAACTCATGGTCAGTCAAAGTTCGTACGGTAAAAAAAACTTTGACCGATCAAAACTCGTGATTACGAGTACCGAATATGAAAATTCTTTTTTTCATATCGAAGATCTTGTCAAGTTCTATGATTTTAAAAAAAGAATTGTCGTATTCGAAACTCGTAGTCACGAGTTTTGATCGGTCAAAGACTTTTTATAAAAAGAAAGGACATTTTGGGGAAAATTGCAAAGTTTAGGGGTACCATGGGAATTATCCCTATATTATATTGTCTTAGTTTGACTTATAATAATTTAAAAATCTTACTTATATTAAGTTTGGGTGCGAAATGGGAAGAAGTGCGGTAACTTAAAATTATTTTGAAAATATTAAAATTTGAGATTAGTATTGAAAGATAAATAAAACTTGAGATTACTGCTGGCAAATTTTCATAAATAAATGGAGTCTCTTAAATGAATAGTGGCAAGTTTTTAATGTAAAAAATATCCTTTTTAAATTTTTTAATGTCTTATTAGTAAATCTCATTAAGTAATATCGAGACTCGAGAGAATTATAATATATTTGATTAAAAGAATCATATCTTTTTAGTTTTTAATCTTCAAATGGCTACCAAAATGATATCGACATTTTAAAACTTTTTATTTCACCAAAGTGAGAGAAATAACTAAAACAAACATGGTATAATAATTTAGAATTTGTGTTATAATTATTATAATCGATTTCGTAATATTTTTAGAAAAAGAAAATTGATGTCATAAAATAATTTGATAACTATAGCAGTTCGTACCATTGTCAGAATCGCGTTCGATTTAACAATTTTACGATTTTACGATCCAAAATAGCACGATCGATCTAATCCTACGATTCTATTCATGGTTGTAGAATCTTACGATTCTAATCATTTGAGAATTTTTAGATGTAGGATTATAATTCGATCCTACGATTTTACGACTCCACGATCCGATTATATTGTTAAAAAAAATACTTTTTTATTATCATAAAATTCGAGTTCCTTGTAAATTGTAGAAACACGTTTATATAATTAAGCAATTCTTGTTAGTTATTAATTCTTAATGAATAAATATTAATAAGTAAGTGTTTTGATATTCAGATATATGATTTATCAAATAAAAAATTATATTTAGTAAGTTTGTAGGTACGATCCTACGATTCGATTCTATCGATCCGATTCTACTCACGTCATCGATTCAAAGTAGAATCCCGATCCTAACAACATTGGTTCGTACATTGCACACATTACGAAGCTACTTTACATTGGTTCGTACATTGCACACATTACGAAGCTACTTTACATTTCAAATCATATCGAAGCTATCTTATTGATTACCATTATTATATGCTCCAATTAACTTCATTTGGTCCATACAAATCATGTCACTTTTTCAAAGGTTACTCCTGGTCTCCTTCCTAAAAGAATTCAAATCACGAAATCAGTAGTACGATAGAGTGGATTACAATCGACAAATCACTAAATCAGGTGATAATCTTAGTCGTGAAAGTTTGACTTTTGTAGTAGTTTGTACCCTACTATCTCCTTGGGTAGTTGGGTGTAGTTAAAAGCTATGGTTTTGGATTTTTTCCAACGTTATCTAAAAAACGTCTTATTGCAAATCATGGTTAAAGCCAAGTTGAAGTTGACGGCTAGATTGTTTAACTATTGGTTGTAGATGTTTACAAAACTTACACGGTCTATATCTTTACCTCTAATTCAGTAATTTTTTTACAGTACATTTTTTTTTAAAATGGACGTTAATTAACATTTATATTTGTCTTAAAATAATATTTAATTCAATCATTAAGCAAAATAATCTAATTAGAACTATTCCCCTCCCCTCATCTATTTTCAATCATTAAATTATACGGTGTAATTTTATATATAAAGAAAATAATCATTTTATACTCATTTCAAAAATAAAAAATTAAACAAATGACTGCATCAATTAGAGTACTTTATAATTGAATTTTTCTTCACAATACCCTCATACTGTTTTAAATTCTACATGATACTCCTCTTTTAAAATTTTCGTTAGTAACCCTTAACTTAGTACAATTACTTTTATAATACCCGTAATACTAGTACTTGAATTTTTATCTGTTAATTTTTGTAAAAAAAAAAAAAAATGCACTTGAGAAAATGATATTTGTATTAATTGGTCAACAAATAATTGCCAAAAAAAATCAATTATAGTGCATGAACATAACATTCAAAAATCAGACTCCATAACATCTAGAGTATTTGAATAAGTATTCATCAAATTTAAGGGTGACAACGATAATATTAAAAAAGAAGAACACCATGTTAATTTTGAAAAATTACGAGTAAACCATGTACAATAACCAAACTGATTTTATAGATTACTTAATCTTCGTAATTACTCGTTCACATTTACTTTTTACTCAATGAATATAAATCAAACAAGATCCAACATAACTATATTTGCTCCTTTATATTTTACAGAATACTAAATATTCTCTACACAAAATAATGTCAAAAAAACCATGTAACCTTTGGTGTGGATGAGATACAGTATAAATCTAATGTATTCGAAGTAATCTGATTACGTCACTGATAAAAAATGTATCTCAATAATGTAAAATCGCATTGCACAGCTAATAAACCATGGAGTGAGCTCATCACTTATGGAGAAATTCAAAACAAAGACACAAGAGTTCTTCAATCTTCCAATTGAAGAAAAGAAAAAGTATTGGCAAAGGTCTGATGAAATAGAAGGATATGGGCAAGCTTTTGTTGTATCAGAGGAACAAAAGCTAGATTGGGCAGATATGTTTTACTTGACCACCTTTCCTTTGCATGAACGTAAACCTCATTTGTTCCCTGTCTTGCCTTCTCCTTTCAGGTTGGTTTTCCCCTCCTCACATCTCTTTTATCCGTCACGAATTTATTTTTCGATCAGTTTATTGCGAAACATTACTTTATAAAAGGTGCATTTTGCAAAACACTACATTTTAATTGACTTATTGTAAAACACTCTTTTTTATAATCGTTTTTTTGTC
>JAUEKU010181308.1:0-10325 GCA_032274805.1 Gypsophila paniculata | reverse complement strand
CGGGATTGGCTTAAAAAGAATGTTTCTGAAGAAGTTGCTGACAAGACCCGTATCATTTATGGAGGTCGAGATATAGTTAGATATTCATGCTCTTGTTAAATGTTGTCCCTCTTTTCCCTAAAATCGTGTTACAGTATGGCAGAACATTCACTAACAGCTGTTCACTATAATATAACGGTAGCATTCATGTTTATTTAGGCACAGGCACTTCCCTGGGTCCTCTATTAGTACTCTTTGTTTGCTCCACTCCAATAGTATTTCCTAGATACTGCCCTTTCCATAGAAAAGTATATACATCTGGTTGCCGTTTTCGATGGAATGGTGGGAGAAAATAGTGATCCCCACATTTTTATATCGTGAATTCGATTCACATTCATTTTATCAGTATGTGCATGAAATATGACTTTTATCCTTTGACATGGGTAAAGGAATATGGTGTTATCAGATGAGTGCAGTTTGCATGAATCGAATTCGATTCACATTCATCTTATTGAGTTATTTTTCTCTAAATAATTACAGGGTCTGTTAATGGAGGCAACTGTGCTGAGCTTGCGAAGCAAGAGGATATTGATGGATTTCTCGTTGGGGGTGCTTCATTAAAGGTATGACTTATGAGTACTTGGTATAAGCTCTTATTCCCATACATTTAAATATCTACACACGCCGTTCCCATGCATTACTCCGCCGCCTCTTGGGGAGAAAATAAATAATAATCCATCATATGTGAATTGTTCCTAGGTGACTTTGTAGGTATGGGTACCGTTATATTCTCACAATATACAATAGCAATAATTTCTTCCCAATTTGTCTGGATGAACCGAAGTACAGTGTTACCCATCGTTGTAGAAGTTAATGGTGAATTCGTTAGTAGTTTGATCACCATAACTAGAGAAAGTAAACTCCGCTGCAAACTGGAAAGACGAGATGCTGAACTCTTGTTATAATGCTGTCTGTGCAGGGCCCTGAATTTGCCACAATTATCAACTCAGTTACAGCTAAGAAGGTTGCTGCTTGATGATCCCTTGGATCCGAGTCTGAACCTTAGAAGGCGATTTTCTTTTTCAATACATGATGTAGTTTCTTCCTGAAACATGGCCGTGTATGTTACCATTTAATTGTATTGTCTGTATGTCGAGGCTCTCCGCTCACTGAAAGAGTTCAATCCTTGTTTTGGGCTTGAACATAAAGAATAATGAACTCACAAATCTTGGGACTGAAATTTTGATTACAAGTGAATGTTTCGATAGCATTACATGTATTATGCCTTATGTAATCTGTGATGAAAAGACCCTTTTTTTCAGAATTGAAATAAAGTGTTGAAAGTTCCGAGTTTTGTGTCCGTCGTCTTCTGTTTGTTTGTAGCTGCAGCTTCCTTCAGTCCTTGCCCGATGCATGGCATACATGTACCCTGACACTAGTGTCAGTTTAGCAGTCACATCTCATGGTGACACCTTATAATCTAAGACTGATGTGTTTCATCGCGTGGTTTTTTTTGTTCTTTTTTCTTTTTTTTTTTTTTTTCCTTGGGGGTAAGGAGGAACAAAACCGGTACGGTCATTATCCGGTGATTATGTGATCGAGAGTCCCAACTCCTGATTCATTACTCTTGTAACTGAAATAAATCAAAGATGTATATCTAATGTAATCTAATTATTATCGCAAAAAAATTCCAGCTATATCACAGGACAACTTTGTTCAGTTATACACACCGACACACATATCTCATATGGAGTACTCGTTCATATTAGGTTAGGGTTAGGTGGGTTGACACTCTACATTCTACTAGTAGCCTGGCTAGTTGAACTGATCAATCGGCCTAGCCCAATCCGTCAGTCAGGCCTGCAAATTGTAAGCATGTCCGGCTCGTCTAAAGCCTAACCCAGCCTGCATATGAAAACTGGGCTGCTGATTCCAAATCCCAAATTTTCAGCCGTACCTGTTTCCCGGACCTTAAATAAATACTCCGTAGAAAAAAAATACATAGACCTGCCCGATCCACCCCGCCATGCCATGACCTGCCAACAGCTAGGCCAGAGCTAAGTTGAGCCGACCCACCCCAAAACCGCCCCCTGATCGGCTCATAGCTAGGTGCGTAATACAGGGTCAATCGCGTAAAAGAAGCCAATATAAACCTCATCAAAAACCCTGTCCTTCTGCTACTACTCCACACTAGACAGTTTGACATACTTCATAAATCACTCGATACAGTCGAAAAAATCAAACAAAAATGACGAAATTCAGGAAACTTAATCGACCTACAGGTCATCGTATGTCTATGCTCAGGTTTACTTCATTTTCCCCTTGATGATCAAATTCAATAATACGATAAAAAATTTCATTTTTATTTTTATTTAAATTTTGAATTTGTTTGAATGTAGGACAATGGTTTCACAGTTGGTGAAACATGAGCGTATCGAAACCACCGTTGCCAAGGTACCTTTTGTTTTTGATATCCATTGAAATTGAATGATTTATGTAATTTGCTCAAGGTTTGTGATATAGGGTATTAAGGTGACATAGTTGGTGTGAGATTGTGAGAATGTTTGGAGAAACGAAATACTTTCTCCGTTTTAGTTAATTGTTACCTATTGGTTGTTGATGTGAGGGGAATTTTAGATATAGATAACAATTGACTGAGACGTAAGGAGCTGGATGAATTTGATGAGCGATGTAGTGGGGGAGTTAAGTGTAAGAGGAAATAGTGTATTAGTGAACGGGTGTACGACTCGTAAGAAATGGTAATTCGTTTTTTGTGAATGATTTTGTGTAATGTGAGAGTGTCTATGCATAAGAAATACTCGTAAGATTGGACTATAGTTTTACGTTGCTAGGTTTTCGTGTACATTGGATTATAGGTCATTCCGCCCTATTGAATCGCCTGTTGTCTTCACTAGTTTACTTCGATAGCTCAAGCTGCTTGAAGCTGAAATGGTTGCAGCTCAAAATCCTCCCGAAACACATATTATCTCTCACTTGGTCTTATCTTTTACTCACTGTAATATACGCAGTATAAATGAGGATCAAGTGAATAAAACATCTACGTGCCTGTGACATTGTTGAGGAAGTTCCATGTTTGAAAGCGGATAAGATCTTCGATGTGCTGATGTGAATTTGTATATCTTCAGTTATTTCGGGATACATGTGTAAGCAGTGTAACTCATTGCTACTTGTGGTCACGTTTCGATGCCTTTTTGCTGAATTGATTGTGGCCTTGCAGGCCAAAGAGGTTCGCAGATTAGCTGATAACATGGTTCAGCTAGGGAAGGATGTGAGTTTTCATAAGTCACCTCGTCTATTTTATGCATTAATTTTTTTTCGTATGGTAATCAGCGTAGCGTGAGCTGGGTACATATTTTGCTGTTATCATTTGTTGAAGAAGTGATGTGACTGGAGTTTTTTTTATACTGAGTACGTTAATTTTTCTTCTGGCCTGCAACTTCAGGGGTCTCTTTGTGCGGCTAGAAGTGCCGCTGCTTTTGTTAGAGGCGATGATGTTATCCACAAGCTGTTTACTGAGTTAGCCTATCGATACAAGTAATCTCGCTTGCTGCGCTTACTAGGATTTGTTAAACCTTGATTAGTTTACTTGAACATCGTTTATTCGTAGTAAGATTAAATTGTCATACAGAAATAGAGCTGGCGGCTATACAAGAATGCTGAGGACACGTATCCGAGTTGGTGATGCTGCCCCAATGGCCTATATCGAGTAAGAATCTTCTTCAAACTTTTCATTGTTATTTAGATAATTCATTTTGCTTTTGAAAAACAAAATGGTTGATTCAGTTTGGTAGTAGTATATCTGAAGGATGCTCTTGACATCAGATTGAATGAATACCTCTGCGCTTGACGTTTTACCAAGATTAACACTTTTGAATATAGACCGGATAGTAACGGTTTCATTGTTACCCTTTTCACCTATTATTCCGTGATATATGATGCAAAGGTGAAAATTCTATTGTTTCATGGGTCGGGGTAAATGGAAAAGGGGAATGAAAAAGGATATTGTTACTGAAGACAATTCTCACATTGCTGATAGAATTTCGACATTTTCTTCTGTGATCATGTGTGGTGTGTGCTGTGATGTTTCAACAGATTTATCGACAGAGAAAACGAGCTCAGGCAGTCGAAGCCACCAAATCCACAGCCACCACAGAGACCGCCCCTGGACCCCTGGACAAAGTCGAGGCTTATTAGGCAATTTGCACCTCCAAAAGAAGAAAAGCTCTCTGATTCTGATATTTAGCACCTCCATTCATCCAGTTAGCCTCACTAAGAAGTCAATTGACCATTTGACCGCATTAGAGTGATGGGTATGCTTCCTAGCAAATGGTGCCAGTATATGAAGTCGGGGATAACGTGATGATGTCGGGTTTAGTGATGTATCGTGATTGGCTACTTGGTACAGAAACTAATGACTGACGATTTTGTCAGTCGATAATTGGTTCTGAATTTGATACATTCCAGCTAGTGCAGGCTGTAGGCGAATCTATTTATTTTCTTGACTCATCTACAAATTAATTTTTACCAACTTTTTACTTTGGTTATGACTGTCAAGATAGTGTAATATGTCGTACTTTGTAGGACTGTAACTCACTTCTCAAGTGAGATGATCAAAAGACAACTATGGATTATTGACATTCTCAGGATTTTCCATGAATTTTTTCTTCAGCTTAATTTATTCTTTGTAGGATCATGTCACTTTAGACAATTGATATTGGCATAGAATAAATTTACCATTTCATCGGCAAATAGGTGGAGTTAAATTCTATATAATCAAGCAAGCATGGTTTTAATCAGTACATAATAATGTAGTAAGAAGAGCAATTTGATACTTGAGAAAAATGCCGTATTGAAGTATTTCATTGATAAATAAAATAAAGTCTCCGTCTCTAAATCAATTGTTTCATCGATAAAGATACACAAAAATGGCAACAACTTGGTCTGTTGGTCAATCTCTACCTATCACAGTCCTGTCGTCTTCCAGCTTCAACCAGAGCTAGCCAAGGGTGCAACCAAAGCTAGCCGTCCTTGGAAATTCGTCAAGTATATTGCAACCCGCTCTTAATCCAAAAGACTTATAACAGATTTAGAATGCAGCTATGGGATCGGAAATTTTCTTCCATTTCCTCATACTTTTCCTCCATACTTGAAATTGAGTTCGTAGTCATGCTTCAAGCTTGCTAAGGTGCTTCTTCGAGGACCCTCTGTAATATCATCATACAGCTCGGATTCAGAAAAACTATGGATGCTTTCGAAATTCATCGAATTTTGAACTATGTAGGTGTTTTCATTAGTGAGGTTCTTATTATGTAAAATGATGTCCAATTACCTCCAAATACTGTGTGAAGATGCTGAAGATCATCTGGTGAGCAAACATCTATCAAAGAATAGACTCCTGGCCTTAATGCTTCATCTACTTCCCTGAGAAAGATAATCATACGAAAAAAGAGGATGAGGAACGCAGTGACTGAAGGACGAGATAAAACTAGAGTCGCTGAAAAGGAACCTGAGAATTACCTTTTTAGTCCATTTTTAAGCGAACCATATCCCGAAAGTACCCATATGTAATCTGATAAGAACTTGTAGGCATGCTGGCCAAAATCGTCTTTCTGTTGTCTAATCTGTAAACAATGAAACAGCGGAGATCAGAAATTGACAAGGAATGTTACATCTAGCGAAGGACAGTTCTGAGATGATGAAGTACAACAAAATCAAAATGACATTGAGTTTCAGCAATTACGACCAGAGCCTAATGAGACGGTAAAAATGAGATGGAGGGAGTATCGAGAACAAGGATCCAGAGTAATAGATTAGATACTATAATTCTTTAAATATATGGATATTAGTAGATGCCAAAGACTTGCCTCTTCATAAACTCTTCTTAGATAAGTAGCGCATTTAACTCCCTCTTCCACTTCCCAGGTGAAGTAACCCTTTTTGTCTGTCGTGTCTGTACTTATATGCTCCAGGCAGTGGAGCAGTACTTGAAGAGAAGCTTGAAGAAGGAACACACACCTTACGCTATCACTAAAAGTTCAAAACACAGTTAGTACAAAACGTGGAAAACATCGTTGATAATCAAACAAAGTACAGCAGGCATGACAATCGAGTTCTTAAAGAATTTTACATTTTAATATGCACATATCGGTTTGTGGATTGGCCGATTCAACGCAGAACCAGTAGCCGCGAGCTTATTCTCTCTAACCATATGGGAATCTATGCATATTGAAAAAGTTAAACTAAATTGATGTGGAGAGACTAGCCAAATCAAGGAACATTTAAACAACTATAGTCATTCATACGGCGATAAAAACTTGGCATTCACTACATTGTAATGTCTCACTGATATGAATGGAGAATGGTAATATTTTTACCTCTTGTGATGCTTAATGACTGTCCATAATAATCGGCATGAAGCAGCATACAGGTTTATTGAGAACTGCCTGTCAACCAGAAAAAGGGCATGCTCTTTGCTGTCATTGGATATCGAGAAACCTTGATCAGAAGCATCACCTGGTTTAAGGCTGTGAAAACTTTGAAACAGTGTTCCTGCTATGTGCAAAAACTGTGATACATGATGGAAATCCAGGTGAAATAAAGCGGGTTTTCCAGCAATCCTCGTTAATACTTCTACACACATCAAAACTACTGATCCCGAGTCAGGACTGCTATTCATGGTGCTGCCGTTTGATCTTCCATAGAACAGTGTTGGACCTTGAAGGTGTACCACGATGTTGAATAATGAAGCGATAAGGCCATGCAACTGCGTTTTAACCAGATTCCAAAGTTTGTTTCCTGCAAAAAAGAGTCGACAGTAAATTATTTAGGAAATGACAGGAAAGTTAACACGATTATCTTTTGAAAACTATCCGTACCGAGACCTAATTATATCTTTATCTTAATAGCAGAAAACATAAATAAAAAATTTCTCAAAATCATGTTTCTACCTTTAAGGGATTCAAGAAGCACGTCCAAGGAATCAACACCAGCGGCCACCACTGACGAAACCAGACCTCCGTCAGTGATTCCCATTTGTATATCAGAGATTGTCGTAAACCCTACTTGTATACCAGTTAGTGCTTGTTGTAGAGCTTGCATAACAGACAACAGATGCATTTCTGATGGTTTCTCGATGAGAACCTTGAATGACTTCCTCAACCTAGCCTTCAAATCATCTAAGCCTAAGTGATAAAGAGGGTCTACAACACTTGGCTCGGGAGCTTGGCTCGTAGTAAGTAACTTCGTAACAGACTCAATATCATGAGATGCTAAGGTAGCTCTTTTCCCCTGTAAATAAATACATTTTCCGATTGCCTTTATGTTTAGCTCCACCAGTTTGGTATATGTATCTTTTGTTGCGGAAGGGTCTGTCAGCGGAAATTGACTCGCTATGGCTTCGAGAAATTGAGCAGTACCATCCAACCAAAGAAACGAAGACGGCTTGGGCATGTCAAGCATTTCTGAAAACTTTGTCAGCAAGAATTCAGAGCAACCGAGCAAAGTTTGAACTGCCTCGGATGACAATGAAGAACAGTTGATTACCGTACTTAGCCTGATAATAGCTGAAGAAGAAATTAGTAATCGTCTCAAGAAATATGCTGCTTCAAGATTTTGACCATCCAAAAAGCTCTGCAACAAATCCGTCCTCAGACAGTTGTAGTTGAAAGAGCCAAATTCTACCAGACCAAGGCTGCGATTTTCTGAACTTTGCATGTCCTGATCTTTGCTTGAACTTTTGACTGACTGATCGCTGCAAAGAAATATCTGAGACGATATACCTATGAGTTTAACGATCATATCTAGAAAATTGATGATTCCTGACACGGTCTTGTTGTTATACTTCTTCAATTTTGCTTTCAGTTCTTTAGAATTGGTCCCTATATCACTCAAAGCACACTCCAATCCCCATAAAGAACCCTGAACGCAAGAAAGTACAGAGGAAAATTTGTTCAGATCTGCTAATGGCACGCCGGTATCCACATTTCCGTTATTCAGAACCTCATTCAGGAAGGGGAATAAGCTTTTTGTCTCGACCTCTAATGCCTCGACTATCATGGCCAAACTTTTGCAACCTTTAACGTCTTTTGACAACTTTAAGGAAGAGCTAGATTCTGTTGACGGAGTTCCCTCAGAGTCGCGAGATACTTTAGTTTCCTTGGGACTCAGAGCCCAGTGAACTGCCAACCCAAAATCATGCTTGCATATTGTGAAAAACACATATGACGTTTGATCCCTTAGTGACACAATCATACTGTTGACTCGGCCATCATTGTGATCCAATGACATGGAAGTTGACCAGCCAATCACTAAGTTTAATGATTTCAATAGCCACTTAAAAGGAGATGGACACTTTGAGAATATTCCAAGACTAGAGGATTTAAATGATTCAGACATCTCACAGAATGTCGTCAATAAATATCTCAAAGTTCTGCGGCATGAAACCAGCAGTCCAAGGAGTTCAAAATGCTCACGCAAGCATTGTGTCCCATGAGGATTTACAAAGCTGCCAACTATCAGCCTGCAAAATGAAAAGAACTTAATAGGTCAGGGAACTCGTAAATAAGTAGTGCGTGACAGCCTAAAATCTGCAAGGAGGGATGTCAGAAGAATCGTGGTATGAAGAAATTTTAAAATCATCAGAATTCAGAAGTTATATGTTCAAGAGTCACCTTTCAATGTTCACCAAGTAAATCAAACAACGGGAGAAAGACTTAGAGCATAAAGTTTTGTCCATCATATGACTCAAACGATTCAGTAAACTTCGAGCAGCAGCAGCATGCAAATTGAGCTGAGAAGTAGACGCTTGTTTGCTAGAGCACTTGTCAGCAAGATCATCACAGGAAGTAGCTGGTTTGTCTCTGGTACCTATGGGTGTATAACTCAGCACACTCAAAGCCTCCGTCCAATCAATTGAACTTAACTCCACGTCATTGTTTGAAGAATCTTCAAACAACAAGGGTGCAAGTTTCTTGAGAACATCGCAAATCATTGAGACTACATACCTGCACACAAACTAGTAGAATAGAAACGTGACCAACATGTAACCAATCACTAAATAAAGAAACCTGATAGCTATCAATTAAAGACGTGGAGCCACACAAGCAAGGTGCTCAACAATAAAGGTATTTTGCAATTTCTGTTTAGGTAAAAGATATCGAATCCTTCTTTGTAATAAAGCACCATCAACAAAATCACAACATGTAAAAGATATGGAATTTGTACTTTAAAAAAAGAAGATTTTAGGTTCTTACGCTTTGATCATAGAGGCTGGTATCACAGAGAAGGTCCCGTGAAATCTTGTGTTTCGTAACATTCAATTCAACACCAGAGTATTCACTCGAATTATCTTCAAGTTTTCCGTCGCTCTCATGTGGAAGAGAATAATAGATCAACTGTGATAGGAACGACTTCAAATTTTTCTTACTGGCATAGTTACACCATGTATCAATGTTTTGGCACATAATCCACCAGACTGCAATATGCAGTGTCTTTTCATCCACTGCACAAACACCTAAACCCCAAGACCCAGACTCCATGTTCCGATGATCCGAAACTTTAGAAGTTCTTACACTCAGCGTGGAGATTTGAAGTTGTTGGTCATCTACATATAAGTATTCCATAATGAACTCCGTAAGATAGGCTGCTTCTTCTTTCAAAGCTGTCAAAAACTTATCCTGCTTTCGTTTCTTCTTGCGTAAAGCTGATAGGTCAGCATCGTCCACCAATTTGCTGCTGATTATATTCTCGTTTCTCTTGACTATATATTCTACACTCTGTATTTGCCTCTTTATATCACCAAGCCTTTGCAAAGTCATGATATGCATCACATAAATCAAACAGAAGCGAGCTGAACCCTTTTGCAAAATGCTATCCTTTAACATGAGCATCACACTTAGAAGTGACGATGAATGCCTTATGACCCATGAAAAGTAACCTTCATCCGCAAACTCAGTCATTTCCAGCAAATCATCACCAGAATACGCTGTGCACAAATCAGCCATCACTCCTGACATCTTTTTGGTGAACTTTGGAGGCATAAGACTCAGTGTTTGGCGATATAAACTCCGGGAGGAGACATATAAACGAAAGAAGAATAAGAGAAGCAATGAAGCTTCGTCCTGTAAATCATTCTTAAGTTTAGCTATTTTACTCGGCGAGGATATCCCCAACGTTGAGAGAATAAATGTGTCAACTCCATCTCGCTCTGGGTCAATTAAGAGGGTCATGCTCGGACGCAGCCCCGCAATCAGGTTCTCTAATGAAACCCCTGTACGATAACTGTTTCCAGTGGTCACGGGACTCGAGTCCACAACCAGAGAATAGAT